>CAJNDV010032748.1:9245-34738 GCA_905221635.1 Symbiodinium sp. CCMP2456
TTTAGGGTTTTTCTGGGTTTAGGGTTTTAGGGTCTACTTCGGCCGCTCGTTCAATCTCTTCTTTCGCTGCGAGAAGTCTTCGAATGTATTTGCGCAGCACGCAGTCTCGACCCTGCTTTCAACCAACCCCAACCCTCCTTTCGAAACCCCGAACCCGAATCCCTCACCCCCAAACCCTGAAGCCCGAAACCCTAAACCTCGAATCCTGCAAGGCCCTGGAAAGTACAGCTTGCGATCGAAACAGCCCGAATCGCGAAAACCTGCGCGCGCCGTTGGAAAGCAGCTTGTGCCCAAAACCCTACGGCTTAAGGTTTAGGGCGGCCAAGTTTAGAACGAAAGGCCTTTGAGGGTTGGACCTTGGTCTGCGCCGGAGTTTGAAATCCTCCATGAACCCTAAACCCCTAACCCTAAACCCCTAAACCCTAAACAGCTCTTGCCACTTTCGTGTGTGGGGTTCCAGGCTCTAGGCTGGAGTCGCCACATTACCATCGCCTAGCCATGATGACGAGGGCACTGATCATGGTGAAAATGACGGGTTTAGGGTTTGGGGCTTAGGATGATGCTGATGATGATGATGCAGCTTGAATCGTCAGGATAATGACGATGATAATGAATGATAACGGAACCGATAATGCAAGAAAGGATGCCTTTACGATTTGAACAACAGTCCCCAGTTCAATGTCAACCTTAAACCTGACTTCCGAAGTGTCACCGGTATGGGGATATCATGGGGTCTTTTCCTGGAGAAACCTCTGTGGTCCTCACAAAGGTTGCTCCCATGGCTTGGAGGACGTTAGGACTTCATGTTACTGGGTTTTCCACGTGTGCAGAAGTCTTGCTAACCCAAAGCCCTAAACTGCTAAGGTGTACAGGGGGCATCACACCAACGTACTGCAAAAAGCTGCCATGCTTGGACATACCAGCCCCCGAAAAACCCCCAACCCCCGAGCAGTAAGCCTACTCCGAGCCCCGTGAGGCAAGGGAAGTGGCGAATATCCCTCAGCCACACGATGTACTGCTATGCTCAGGCTTCAACTTTCTGAAGCTCTAGGAACCTTTTTCTTGCCTCCATCTTGGCATAGAGGATGCCCTCAGCACGCTGTCGCTGAAGCATCTGCAACCTTTCCGCGCTCAGGGTTCTGAAGCAGGGATGCTTAAAGGCTCCTACTTTGTTACAAGTATAGTAACTGTAAGTCACTGTGATTGTAGCCCATGTTTTAGTAGGGGGCTTATAACCCCACTTATAGCCACCCATGAACCTGCAAGTCTGAATTTTATTGCTCAGGGTCAGGGTTCAAGGCAATTCCAATCAACTGCCGCGGGAAGAATACACCGGTACACACAGCCTTTTAAAAAGTCTTCTAAACTTTAAACCCCAAACTCCTTAGACCTACCCAAACCTCTGAACAGGCATCCCTGGAAGCTAGGCCCTGATCTCTAAACCCTCCTCACGAAGCCCTCAATGCAAACGACGACCCCTGTGTTCCACAAAACCCTAAACCCTGTCTAAACCTAAACCCTGAAGCCTAAACCCGTAAACCCCTAACCCTTATCTAAACCCGCATTCCCCAAGTGCGAATCCGAAGCCCTGCTCACCAAGCCTTCCAACTTGGAGCCTTCATACTTAAACCCTCATCCCTGAACCGTTTCGGGTTTAGGGTTTAGGTTTTCCGGTGATCCCAGTCGTAGTCGTGTAGTCGTAGTCGCTGCACCTAAGCTTTGACCTCATGAAAGAAGGGTTCAGGGACTCATGCGCTTCTCTGCATATTTGCAAGGGGCTTGCAGTAAGGGATCTCCCTCAACAGACGTCGCGGTCCTTCATCCCGGTAACCCTTTCAGTTTTACGGGGTTAGGGTTGTATAAAGGGTGTTGCAGGGTTTCGTTGACGGGCTCTTTAAAGGGTTCTACAAGGGTCCTCCCTAAGCCCCCAAACTTCTCTAGCTCTAGCCCAGGATTCCCCTCAGCAGTAGAAACAAGAGCACATTGACAACCAGCAACACTCACTTAAACCTCATATCCCGGCCCCCTTCACCCAACAACTTCTCCAAAAGCCTCCCTAAGGTCCCGGATGGTCCAAACACCTAATAGCCCCCAACACATAACAACACACCTCAACAACATTCTAAATCCCACCCACACACACACCCCCACCCACACCCCAAGAAAACATCAACACCACTAGAAGTCTTACAGGAATCCGTGCAAAAAGCCCTAAAGTCCACCTTCACGACCCCAATAGGCCACGAAAGCGGAACAGAAATCCTGAACTTTATAAACTAACTCTAGACCTCAGCCTGGACCTTAAACCTAGGAACTGCCCCCATGCAGTAACTGTCTATCATAGGGCTACTATTAAGGGCCTCGTAGGTAAATATATCTGCATATATATATATATGTTCGTGTATTTGCATATAAATCGGTATTCAACTGTTACTGAGTGGGGGCAGTCGCCAACCCAATATTCAAAAGCCTCCAGCCGTAATCCCCAAAACCCGAAACCCGTACACCCTCTAATGTAGGGGCCATAAAATTTGGAACAGGGTTCTGGGCTCCTTTATCGTATAGTTATTTAATAATAATAGAACCCCAGGGAATGATATTGGTAATTATTTAGGCTTCTCACCCTTAACCCTGAACCCGAAACCCCCTAACCGTAAACTCTTTAAGGCCAGGGCTTCTCCTTTGCCAGCTCCTTGGCGCTGACGCGAAGCGACGCCAACGCGCGCTTCGCCGGCGCTGGCTCGAGGAGGGGCCTCGAAGAGGGGTTCCGATGAGAGGGTTTGAGTACCATGGAAAAGCAAGTAAGTAAATAAGTAGGTCCATACAGAAGTACGTCTAAACATAACAGTCAATAGTATCATAAGAAAAATCAACTATCCAAACATATGTGTAACTTTAAAGTATGTACACACATATACCCATATATGTACACATACATACGCACATGCATAATTCGCAGATACAGTTACTATGTATGTATATACAGCCAACTGGAAGGGCCGCATCCTCCACCTTCTTCACTGGCCCAGCAATTGCCACACTGGTACCAAGAGTGGTACGAAGCGTCGCCTGCCCAAAGCGGTGTAGCGAAGTCTGCTGCAAACCAGCTGTGACCGCTACATTTGTTGGTTCCTCATCTGCTGGTTCTGCTTCTCGCTCTTGCCGTTCTTGCAACAAATTCCAAGGAATCAGTTCGCCAGCGTCAGAGGCATCGGAAACCACCTCCATGTCAGAGTTTGCATTGCGGCTTCCCACTACAAGGAAGGCAGGTGGATTGTTGGAGGTGTTGGCTCCTGCTCCCTGCAAATGCTTGCTAAGAAAATACTAAGAAAATGAGTGGGCACTGGACTTCTGAGAGCCACATTCTCATGGAAGAGCAAGCCAAGAAAATGAGTGACCTCTGAGCTCACTGACTTGTTTTCTTACCCAGCGCTTGCACTGTACCACATGACTACATGATCTGCATATACAAACAACAGCAAGCACGCGGGGTCTTAGCGCAAAGCAGACCCATTGTTGATGGTGGTCTCCGAAATGCTTCGCCCCAGTGTGAATACCGATTCATGTGCATGACCTCACGGCGATGTGAACTAAACCTTCCGATTGTATCTCGAAAATCTTGTTCAAGCATGCAGTGGTAGTGGCAATTGCAAATCCCTAAAACCCTAAACTTGAACCCTGCAGGGTGCTCTCCAGCAAGCCTACAACAAACCCTAGAACCCGAAACCCTCAACCCTCATAAAAAGGACCCCACACCCTAAACCCTTATGAGAAGGACCCTCAACCCTAAACCCATATAAAAAGGACCCTACACCCTAAACCCTTATTAAACTGGACCCTAAACCCTAGGCCCTGTTTTAAAGAACCCTTAAGCCTCAAACTCGAAACCCCTCTCGAAGCCTAGCTTGCATCACGGCGGAGGGCGGGAAAATCGTGCCCGGCCTGTCACTTGCAAGAGCTTCTTCATGCGATTAAAGTTGCGTTTAAGGTTAGGGTGTTTCGACAACACAAAACTGAGCCATCGGCTCTGAATCCAAAAAATCGCAGCCATAAGTCATAAGCCCAACGTCTTGCAGCCACTGTCTAGGTGCGGGGGTTCGGGTGTTTATGGTCTTACCGTGGCCGCAATATTATGATCTAAGCTAGATTCCTTAATTAAATGGCCCCTTGGCTCTCTGGGGAAGTACCAAAAACACCAAAGGATCGCAACCTCTCAGGTGTACATAAAGCCCAAACCCTATGCCTAAAACCTAAACTCTAATCCCGAGGTGTAGATGCAGCTGCTAATAATTGACAGACCCCAATCGCCGAACCATGCCTTACTTAAACTACGAAAACCTTTCTATCTGTAGGCTCTTGCTAAAGCTCATAAGAAATTTTTGGGATTTTAGAAAACTGCTGCACCTACACCTTGTCTTCAACCCAAACGGAATCATACGGAGCCCACAAAGGGGTTTGGGGTCAAAAGGCTCCATCAGTACTTGGGTTTATTGTCCAGGCTTCCACCCGGCAAAATGACACCCCAAACCCTAAACCCCTGAACCCTGAACCCCTAAACCGTAAATCCTAAACCCTAGACCCACAACACCCCAATGTTCGAAGCTCCAGAAACCAGATATAAAGGTCCAACAAATTTCGAGGGGGTTCGGAGTTCCCTCGTCACAAGTATAGGTCCTGCAAAAAGTATCATAAACCCTAAATCCCAAGCTTCAAAACTCACCATGTCGACTGTTTGACGCTGCTGTCTGTGGGTACTCGACATTCGACGTTCTCGGTTTCAGAGTTCCGCTTTGAAGGTTCAGGGGAGGACCTCTGGGATTCAGAACCCAACACCTTTTAATCAGGGGATTCTCATGAGATTCGTCATCAAACCACTTGTTCAGCCCCGGAGCCCTAGAGCAGCCCCGAAACCCCAAATCCCAAGACCCCAAAACCTTCAGATCTGAATCATCCAGCCCCTAACCTTGAAACTGGCGGGTTGAGAGCTTCCTGATTACACCTCCAGGATCTTTTGTAGGGCGCTTCCGGTGCAATCTTGCTTTCGACTACGTCGAGGACGTGCGTGATGATGCTTGGCTTGTGCAGGCAGTTAGTGGTCGTAGCAACAGCAGCGTCGTTGGCAAAATCGCTGATGCAGGCTGTTACACGTGTCTTGGCTGTTGCAGATGCCCCTGCAGCTGTTTTTGTTGTTTAGCATTCACAATGGTGATGGTAACAACGAGGGCACGAACAGTGCTTCACTCCCAATGTGACTTTATTCTGAGGACTGTGAAACTACCCGCCTGGAATACCCAGCCTTCGTCGTTCCTGAATCTTCAAAAGCTCGATTCTTCAAACACTAGAGGACACGGCATAACATTCCACAACAACCCTGAATCCACCACTTTAACCTCCTAAACCCTGACCCTCAACTCTAAACCTCTACATATACACCGAAACACTATACTCCTAAAACCTCAAACCTCCCAAAATCCCAAATCCTCGATAGCCGAAGCCTCGTTCTTCTAGGGCTTCAAGGGCTTTCTGGCTTTGGCGCCCCGGGTTTCGAGCCTTTGTGAGGCGGTGTCAGGCGTGGTCTCTGCCACAGGCCTCAGCGACTACCAAGAGAGCTTCACGGCTAGTTATAGTAGGGTTATGGGGTTCCTCTAAAGGGTTCTATAGGGTTTAGGGTTTAGGAGGTACTACTTGGGGCGAGCCACGCGTCGGTTTAGGGTTTAAAATTTAGGCTTTAGGGTTATGGGTTGGGGTTCAGGGTTTTCTGGTTTACTTAGTTTAAAGTGGGGTTATAAGTAGGGCAACTGTAGTTATAACCCATATTAGGGGACTTATAACCCTACTGTATAACTATCCCATGAGCCTCCAAGTATGGAGATTGCTGACAAAAGTGTGCCAATTCCTAAACCCCAAACCCGAACGTGGGGATTTCTGGGTGGGGTCCCAATTCAGTTTACCCGAAACCCTAAACCCTCATGCTCTAGGCACTAAACCCTGAGAGTTGTTGGAACAAGGATCCTACTCACTGGAAGGTCCCGAATCTCCGTTTTGGTCCGCCGTCGCCTGAAACTCCCACATTGCAAAAGGCTCCAAGGGTTCGATGAAGGTAGGTGGGGGAAACCCAAAGAAGATACCTGAAATGAGGGATCCGTAATCCCACCTGCTTTCATCTACCTTCAATGCTCTAAGCAAAACCCTAAACTCCTAAACCCGAAACCCCCAAACCCTAGGCCCTGAAACCAACAGCCTTCGTCGGATGATGGGACCCTGAAGCCTCCAAGAGTCTGCAACGCCGTAACCCAAGAGTTGATGTCTGATGCTTGGGGTTTCGGCTTTGGGGATTAGGGTTTAGGGTTTTGGGGTTAAGGTTTTGGGGATTAGGGTTTAGGGCTTGACGGAACGATCTCGGCTTTAGGAGGAGTATTATGAAGATCTCAACACCTAAAGTCTTGAAAACAAGGCACCAAAACACATACACCCAATAACCTGAAACACATAACAGCCCTAAACCTGGGGAAATGAATTTGAGCTCTAAGGGCTGTGATTCACTAGCCTCCCGGTTTTAGGAGATCAGGAACTCGAGCTAGCCGATTGATTTTGGGCTATGCCAGCAAGGTTCTACAGGGTTTCGCAAAAGTGTTACAAAGGTTGATCTGCCTTGTAGCCATAAGACGGACTTTCCTGTAAACACCAAAAACTCCTTCAACCTTACAATGCAAGCACCCAAAGCACCAAATTTCAGAGTTCATCACATACTTTCCCAAACCCACAACCCAAAACCCAGAACCCAAAACCCTAAACCCCAAAACCCCGAAGCCCAGAACCCCAAAATATGTAGTTCTGTAAATGCCTAAGGCAGTTCAGTGTCCAGGATCTTCCCTGAGACCAGGCGTGCATCATTTACATGCCATTTGATGGCCTTCTAGGGTTCCTAAGTCTTATGCAAATCTATAAAGAGGGTTCAGGTTGTGGGGTATAGAAGCCTCAATAATGAGTATTAGTGATTGGCATTCTTTATGGGATGCTTATTAGAGTTATAGTTGCCCATTCCATCCCAATCCGCGCCTGTCATCGCTGGGTGTAGGCCGGCCAAGAATTTTGTTCTTCCTCGGCAGCAGCTCTGACAGAACCAGGAGAACGCTAGCAATAATCCCGATGCGACGATGTGATCCTAAACTACGCAACTGTATCAACGGCGTACTCCTCAAACGCCGCCAGTCGCCCTATTGAGCTCTACCAGCATCTGGGACATTCATAGATTTAATGCTTGGACTAAAGCTAGGTTCCCCAGTAGCCCCTTAATGATAGGGGTACCCTTTTTCATAGTATTCGGTTTTGCCTTTAAGCCCAATACCCTGGCCCAAAAAAGTTCAAACTTTTCTTTTAGTAGGGGGTTTAATATACCAAGAAGTTTAAAGTTTACCTACTGGGCTACTAAGTTTGTAAAGGAGATCCTAAGAAGAAAAGGGGGCACTGCTGGGGAACCGAGAAAGTAAACCAATCAAGAACGAGAACTTCCGAGTAGACAGCGACGGCTCGACAGAGCCACGGAACCGTGACTTCTAAACTTAGAAATCTTTTGAGCATCTTGGGGCTAATGTAGGGGGCCAAAGGAAGTAGAATAGGGTTTTGGGTCCCATTATACGATAACTATGATAAGGAACCCCCCGCAAAATAGTATTGGTAATTATTTAGGCCCCTACATGCGGGTGTCCCTCGAAGATTGATCGCAGGCTTGCGGGCCTGGTCTCTTGCCTGGAATCTTCAAACTTACGAGTTTTAGGGTTTAGGTTTTTAGGGTTTAGGGGTTTAGGTTTTAGGGCTTAGGGTAAGACACACGTTGCTAGCGCGATCATGGGCTGTGGTCCTTGCTTGATATGTCCGTCAAGCGCAGGGAAGGGCTTTCATACATACATATATTACATACGGACATCCATGCATGAACGCACCATCCTCGCCGGGCAAAAATCCGAAGGTTTAGGCCAAAAGGTTTAGGACAGCGGACCCATCAGACGTAAAGCCTCGAGTCTCAACAGCCCAGACCCTGAAACTGAAACGGCAGCTCCCTTCTAAACTGACTTGGGAGTTTCCGAAAACAAGGGGTACCTTATTTTAGGGTCTTGATAATAAGGATCCTATCATTTAGGGTACTATATCAGGGTCCCCTATTTTCGGAAACTCCCACTTAGTTCACAAGCCAAGCCCTCGCAGCCCTCGGTCCCCACACCCAAGACTGATAAGAACAGCCCTGACAGAAAACAAAGGCTCCCGGACGCAAGCCCGACAACCTACATCCCGAAACCCTAAACTCCTAAACCCTAAACTCCTAAACCCTAAACCCTAAACTGCTAAACTCCTAAACCCCGTAAGCCCAAGCCCGGGACCAGATCGCCGTGGCTGAAAGCTCCACCACCTGCAGAGCAGAACGTTTTGAAGCTTTCTTCGGTTTGTTAAGGTTCGTCTCGAGGTTTCGTGAAGAGGGCTTATAAGCCTTTATAGGCTTTTAACGGACCGGATTTGAAAATCTGCTTTGCGCTTGTTGAGCTATATGGCTGCTTTAGGGGTTTCGGGGCTTTGGGCTTATGGGTTTAGGGTTTCGGTGTTTCTTGATGGTTCCTACGCAGGTTTCCTACAAGGGTGTTAGGATCCCTGTCATGGATTTCCCAAAACTGATTTTACAACGGTTGCTATAAAGGCACTGCAAGGTTTAGGGTGTGTATGAGGGTTTCTAAATGCATTTTTAAGGAGATACACAAACCATTGCAAAAATATGCCAATGAACACCACAAGGATAGGGTTTTGAGGGCTAAGGTAGAGTTCGAACCCTTCCCTAAGCACAAGTAGGGTAAAACTCCAAAGCCTAAATCCTCACTTCAAACCTTATTCACCAAAGAACCTAGAAACCTAAACCCTGAACACACCATTCCTGATCCAAAGCTCCACACTCGAGACTGCCAAGGTAGAACCAACCTCAAAATCTTGAATCACAAACCCCAAGCCGCACAAAAACAAAACCCTGAACTGCGCTCCAAACCCTAAGCGCTAAACCCTACATCCAAAACCCCAAACCCTTAAACCCTGAACCCCGGACCGCGAAACACTCCCACCCCCCGGCTTCTTATCCTAAACCTAGACCCTAAACCGTAAAACCCTAAAGCGTGAAACCCTGTGAAACTCCACACCCTAAAACCAAAATCCCGAAGCTTTAAATGGGTGGTTGTCAGAATCATGGTCCCTTTTTGGGTCCTTATTATAATACGGCACCTATTATTTAGGGTACCCCAAAAGGGACCATAATTTTGACAACTACCCAAATCTCTGAACTCTTAGCCCGGCCTCTGGCTCAACATCCTGGAGCTCATCCAGCTCCAACGGCGTCAGGCAGCCTCGTCGGCAGGAAATTTTGGTCTAGAGGCTTAGGGATGGCTTAGGTGAAATGCATATTTGGTTTATAGGTTTAGGGATGGCTTAGGTGAAATGTATAGGGGCCACACTAACTACAATAGGGTTTTGGGGGTATGTTAAGAGGTTTAGGGGTGGTTTAGGTGAAATGTATAGGGGCCACACCAATTAGAATAGAGTTTTGGGGGTATGTTGCACTATGGTCATAATACGGAACCCCCAACATAGCATCGGTAAGTATTTAGGCCCCTACGTTATTGTTTACCTTTGCCGTGCACTATACCAAAAAGCAGAAGCCCTGTTTGCTCATAAGCCAAGGCCCTTCTTATCCTGACCCCTGCATCCAAACGCCTCCCAATCCTAACAACGGCCTTCCATGCTTCCAGCATTGAGCCTTTAGAGCTTAGGGTTGTTCAGTAATCATCATGACCATCACCACAACGACCGCCACCACCGCCGGCGTCACCATCACCAACATCACCACCACCACTATCATCATCATCATCATCACCACCATCAACTCTTAGTCCCTAAACCCTGAAACCCAAACCCTAAATCGCAGTCTTTCTCTGTAGCCTGAAGCTTCTGAAATCCACACTCTTGGGGGTTCATGGGCAGTTGTAAATGAGGTTCTGAGTCCCCTAATAGGGTTCATTGATATAATTACCCTACTTTATACCCCCACTGATGACTCCCCCGTAAACCCTGGGTCCGAACTCTCCTCATAAGCACTTCTAACTTCAACCGTAGACCCTAAATCCCTAAACCCCTCAATCCCTGAAGTACCTATGAACCGAAATCGCCAGAGCCAGGCACCAGCCTTCGTCAATGGGAGTAAGCCTGCCGCTGTTCACCTGTGGTCCAGTCGGGTTTAAGGGTATTCAAGGCTTAGGGTTTAGGGCGCTTAGGGTTCAGGGTCAGTTTTCCGAGCGCGCGACTGTGCAACTCCGGATTACGTACCTTAAGCCCCCAATAGAGCCTCTCCTACAAATCCAAAAAACTGCACCAGTGCCGACACTTGCTGAAACATAAACGCCACAACTCTGCTGCAATCTTTCAAACCCTAAGCCCTCAACCCCGAAGCCATCAAGCTCCTAACTTTACTTAGGTTTAGGCTTTCGGTCAAACTCGGAGGATGACTGGTGCATCGCTGGGCTTCGGCGTTGATGATGGCGGCCCAACGGATTTAGGGCTTCGAGCTTGGGGTTCATGTGGGTTAGGGTTTAGGGTTTAGGATTTAGGGTTCATTTGGGTTAGGGTTTAGGGTTTAGGGTTTAGGGTGTAGGGTTTAGGGTTTAGAGTTTGGTGTATTTGGATTCAGTGGTGTTCAGATTTGGCCAGCGCAAGTTTTGAAAGGCAACTCACATGGAATAAGGCTGAAACAGGCAGGTTCAATATGTCAAGGAGGCCATATCCCTGCTCTGTGCGAACGGATCACAAAGTACCAATAAACTGTCTAACCTCACTAAATGCAGGGTTTATAAGAAACATCAGCTGAAAAATTGACAGTGACAGGCACACACACACACACACACGCAGAGCGTTGTAGCATGTTCTAGCAACACGATCGGTTTTTGTTGCTCGTGGTGTTCTTAGTCGCGTCGTCGTTGCCATGGTGACGGCAGCTTGGGTGCCTCCGTCTGCTCGTGCTGCTCCTCGCTCATGCTTCCTGGTTTTTTTATGGCTCAGGAAACCTTAAGCCTTAAGCATTGGCCCGCAGCCCTCTGAGGTCTTGCTGGCACCACTGCTCTTTCTGCTTCTCCCAGAAGCAGCGTCGATGTGGCCATGTGGAGCATGATGGTATGGTGGTAGGGTTTAAGGTTAATAAGGGCCACAGCAGTACGTGCACCAAGCCTCAAATCCAGATGTCCTGAATAGCCAAACGGTTCTTGATGCACCAGCCTCAGACATGTCGAGAATCACCGCATTTCAAGCAGTCGCCACCTTCTGACCGATCTGTTACAAGTTTTAGTGGCACCTTGTCATACCTCCAGACCCCTAAATCCTAGACCCGGAACACATTGCCAAACCAAGCACCAAAAACACTTCATGATGGTCCCACTCTTGGAGAGGCAGAAAGCTTTATCAATCCGTGATAGAGTCCTTCTGCAGCTTAAGAGAGTGTTGAGAATCCCTTTCTCTGAAACCCTACTTACATCGGACTCAAAATCCTAAACCACAAATCCTCAACCCAAACCCTTAAGGCCCTAAGCCCTAAACTGTTGAAGTTCACTAGGAAACTTGTGAAAACCGGTAGAAAGAACGGTGAGAAGGCGCTTACAAGGCTTATGCGATACGCTTAACCTGTAATGCCTTACGCAACCTTTCGAACCCTTTGCAAAACTTACCAAAAAAACCTTCTATTTTCTAGAACCCGAGCCTAAACCCCCCTAAATCCATAACCCAAACGCTACCCTAAACCCTAAACCCTAAACCCTGAACCCCCACCTGCTCTGGCTCTTCGGCTTCTTCTTGATGCTCTTCAGCCTCTGCGTCAGCCTCCTCAACGGCCTCGAGAGAGCCATGACCGCCCCTACTCTTTTAGGTTTCCTATGTAGGTTTAGGGTTTAGGGTTTAGGGCTTAGGGTTTAGGAGGCCCTACTCAAAGGATCATGGGACTTAGTAAGTAGGGTTATAACTAAGGTAACTATACTTATAACCCCAATTAGGGGACTTATAACCGTACGTACTAAGTCCCATGTTCCCCAAGTACTCTTTTAGGTTTCCTATATAGGTACTTTAAGGTTTAGGGTTTGGGTTTGGGGTGGGGCTTGGGGGAAAGGGTTTCAAGTAGGGGTTCAAGGTTTCTCTGGGTGGAGGGATGGTGTGAAGGGCAAAGGATTTTACACTAGTATGCTGTGCGATGTACTCTCTCGTAGGCTCATGTGAACTTCCCGGTTTCCGGTGGAAGGAGGAAGTCTTCGAATTCTACTTTGGAGTGTCTGCCATCAGAGGTTAACCCCTTTTTGTTGTTTAACAAGGGGTCCAGGGTTTCCGGTTTACCGTCCTTCCTCTCCAGGAAAAATTGCCGCTGGAACAACTTTCAAAGGCAGAAGGTGGCGACACAACGTGCTTGCAGCTCTGATGCCGCACCACACGCGGCCTAGGGCTCCGTCTTAAAGGCTCATCCAACAGGCCTTCGACTTAGTCGAGGAGTCGGTCGACTCGCTCGAAAATTCTTCGCTCATTTCTCTGTCTCGCGGCTTTTTCCACCAGTGTACGAGGCTAGCAAAAAAAAAGAGCAACCGGGCGCCCACGGCCCACCGGGGCCTCGAACTTTGCAGCAGTAGCAATGTGACAAACTATCCTGTTAGGCAACAACCCAAAGACTTGAAACTGGAACCACACCTTCCAAGCTTGAGCCAGGTTCGGGCAAGGCAGGCGGAAACGGAAGCATCTAGAGTTTAGGGTTTAGGGCTTTGCGTTTAGGGTCTTGAGCCCTCTGAGGGCCTCTCGAATTAAAAGAAACCTTCCACGATCAGGCTAACAAATTGCCGCTTACGCACGATGCACTCGAAGTTTCGTCTACGCGGTATCCCACGGCAAAGCCCTACACCGTATTCCTTGAGCAAATATATTCTAAGACCTTAAGTCTAGCTTCCGTTGGCCTCCGAGCTGTTCGAGCTGCCGTCCCCCTCCGAGTCCTGGCAAACATACATGTGCATGCTTATGTATGTATATACATATACAAACATGAACATGTACATATACAAATATGTACACATACACCTATGTACATATGTATACATATGCATATAGATAGATAGATAGATAGACAGATAGATAGATAGATAGATAGATGGATATGCATCTGTCTATCTACCTGCTTATCAAACGCGGAGACATACATGCAAACATGACTACATAATATGCCTACAACGGTTACCTACATGCCTACCTAATAGGTAGGCATGTACATTGTTCAAAACACACACCCCCGCGAATTTCATAACCTGATGGTCTGGGGGCTGACTGAAACGAAAACGCAGGTACACCAACATGTATGTGCATGCGCATGTGTCTGTGCCCTTGTGAATCTCTGTATGCCTCTTCGCGTGCTGGCGTCTCTTCTTATGTGTGCATGACCCGAGAAATGCTTGTCCAGACTGAGGAACTGGGAACATCAAGGCCAAACCCCTGAAGCCACGACCCTGCTGCAGCAAAGCAGGCAGCAGACCGTACCCAACCCCGAGAAGTTATAGACTTGACGCACAAGTCTGGGCTTCATGCAAAGTACGGGGCTTCATGCACGGTGCTAAAAAACGGCCAGCAACATACATGAGAAACGGCCCCAGGCCATGTCCCGAGCGTTGATCTCGGAAGGCGAATTTCAGTTATACCGACGGTTGATCTTGGTGGGTGAGTTGCCGTCGTACCGAGCCAGCGATCTGTACATAACCGCGGACTCCCTATCACCCACGGCAAATCCTCTAAACCCCGACCCTCGGAACGGACTGCAAACTTTGGCCCCTCAATTCCAAAGCGTACAACCATCAAATGCACATTGCAAGCCCAAGCCCCTAACTCTACTTAGAATCATTCACAGCCCCAATGAAGGTGCCCATACCCAAGCTTGAAACTATGCATGAACCCCTACAGCCTCTGAAGCCTTGTGAGTTGTCGCACCCTCGAAATGCAACTACAATTACAGCCCCCGGGCCGAAAGTTTTCTGATAAGAACATGGACATGTGCTGAGGAGAAGCGGAGTGACCCAATACCCGTTTTACGTGGCCAGCGTGGCGGAGTAATTACTTTCCGGGAATACAACTACACAACTATATAGTTTCCGGCGGAGAACTGCGCGAGGTTGTGCTAGCAGACTACGGGGGAGAAGGGATGGGCATGTGGTGCTCTGTTTTACGGCATGGCTAAAGCCTAGCTCGTGCTTGTTCGCTTCTTTTAAACGAACAGAAGGACTGCATGCAACACCCGGAATGCCCAGCCCTTGCTTGCTCGTCTCTTCTTCGCGAAAGTCCACGCCGAAAAGGGGGTGGGCATGTGGCACTCTGTCTTAACTTCATGTTGTGTGGCGAACTTTCGTCCTTCAGCAGTATACCCGAAACTCTAAGCCCAACACCTCACCTACAACTAGCCATGAACCTTCATCTAGGCCCACTAATGCAGGGGCCTCAACAATTAGAATAGGGTTTTGGGGGATATTATACTAGAATTACAATAAGGAACACCAGAATAATACAGGTCACTATTGAGATCCCTATAGTAAGCTGTCCTCCTCTGAGTCCGAAGACTCCGAATCCGAGCTCGAGCTGCTCGAGTCAGAATCCGTGTCGGACTGCGCGAAGCCATTTTTAACGTTTTGGCTTCTGTAGCGGGTTCTGCTGGTCTTTCTTTTTTGGTTTTCTGAGGCTTGAAATTGAAATCTTGTTGCGATTTCATGAGGTTTTAATCTCAAGAGGCCAGTGCTCACGATGTTGCGCGGAGAGGAAAGGGAGCAACAATCGAGAATGAAAGCAGAGCAGTCTTTCTATTCGTTACACTCATAGCTGCTACTGCTACCGTCACCACCACCGCCACCACCGCCACCACCACCACCACCACCACCACCACCACCACCACCACCACCACCACCACCAGCACCACCAGCACCACCACCACCAACACCACCACCACCACTATCACGGCCACTACCACTACAACTGTCACCACCACTACCGACGACGACGACGGCGACCTGCCGCCTGCTACCGCTCCCGCTCCTGGTCCCGCTCCGGCTCTTACTCCTGCTCCTTCTACTGCTACTTTTTTTCTCCTAGTACTACTACCACCACCACGACGACGACTGCTACCCCTACGACAACGACAAAGGCGAAGACGACGACGACGGCTACTACTGCCCCCACTACTACTCTGGGGACTTGGTGCAGCTTATCAGGGGCCGACAGTACGGATGGCTCTCGCTTTGGCGAAGAGTTTAGTGTTCAGAATCGCTGGGGTTGGTGTCTAGGGTCAACGAAGTTGGGCTTAGTGGCACATGCTCCTCAGGGGCTGACTTCGTCTGCTTCTGTTGCTTCCACTGCTGCTTCCATGCGTACAGAGCACAATGGCAATGTCGACTTCAAAGCAGCATTGCTAATGCATGTGTTGAATTATGATCCGTGCTAGCTCGGCGCAGCTTCGACAACTCTACCTAGACTCCAAACATTGACGGCAGCCACGCGAAGCACACACTTGCAAATAGGCAAGTGGCCAGGGAGTGACCACAGGGGCAAGAAAAGGATCCAAGAAACTGAAGGGTTGAGGTGAGGGTTTAGGGTTTAGGGATCCATGAATCTCAGGCACATCTTTAACAAGTCCTCTGAACGACACTCCGTACAAATCCCTGCTATGAGAAGCGCAGGCAATGCTCACGGTAATAACAGCCCAGAGAGCCCCAGACCCCTTAATCAAGGAATATATACCTTGAAGCCTTGAATTATGCAGGTCTTTATACTATGGTATAATGAAGGTTTTTTCTTTAACTAAAGTCTATTGGGCTCTCTGGGTGAGTCTCAGCCCATCCACGAAACCCCACTATAGAAGCTTTTTCTTCCTGAGGGGTCCCTGTTACTACTATAGTCTAGGTGCTGCACATTCTTCCTCGGCAGGAGATTTATGAGGGGTTCTCGGTTCTATACTTGGAGGTTCATGGGTAGTTATAAGTAGGGTTAAAAGTCCCCTAATATGGGTTATAACTATAGTTACCCTACTTCTCACCCCGCCTATAACTACTCATGAAACTCCAAGTATGGGGTATTTAGCTTCATCAGGTAATGGGGGTTTTGAATTAACTCTCAGGCTTCCTCCCGTCGGCCTCCCTGTGCCATCCACCTTTGGTGGTGATGTTTGGAAGCTCCGTCTTTCCGCCAGGACTCCAGCTTTTGAGTGCCGCCTGTCGTGTCTGCATCACGCCGCGCTGATGATGTGATCTGGACCAGCATGGCAAATCACGAAGCCAATCTCGCACACAGAGGCTTGTCTGAACCGTTTGTAGCGGCCCAGGGTGGAGCCTTTTGACTCTGGTCGTTTGAAATGCAACCTGGCAACCCCTTAACGTTACGGGTACCCTTTTTGAGAGTATTCGGGTTTATTTAGGAGATCCTAAAATGAAAAGGGCAAAGGGGCACTAGCGGGGAACCTAGGACTAGTATAAGGATCCCAAAGACCTATTTTTGCGCACCAAAGAAGCCTAAATAATTACCAACATCATTCCTTAGGCAGTCAGACGGAAGGAAGGAAGATTATTCCTTAGGTGTCCTTATTCGACTTATACTATTAAGGATCCAAAAGCTCTCTTCTACTTATTAAGGCTCCTAGAGTGCCCAGACCCCCAAAAGGATCTCAAAAATAGATCCCTTAAGAGGGGGTTCCTATACAGTACCCTTTAGTAGTTAGGGTCCCTTTTTTAGATCCTTTTGGGGGTCTGGGCAGTTGCCCTGGGGAAGACCTCCTCTGGCGAGGTGGCAGACGTCGGCTGTAGATGGGCCTCGATGCAGGCTCAGGATTTTGGGTCCAGGTTTAGGGCTTCGGGCGTCGGATTGGATCTCGGGTCTTTTCCCTCCGGACTAGCAAGCTGGCCGGGGATTGCGGTACTTGGAGGTTCATGGGTAGCTATAAATGGGGTTATGGGGTTCCTTTAAGGGTTCCTTTAAAAAATTCTGTAGGGTTTAGGGTTTAGGGGGTAGTTATAAGTGGGATTACAAGTCCCCTAATATAGGTTATAGCTATAGTTACCCTACTTATAACCCCACTCATGAACCTCCAAGTACTACATTGCAAATGCTTCGCCATGGCTCAAAGCATGTTTAGGGTTTAGCGTTGAGACCCTAAACCCTACACCCTCAGGCTTCATGATCTAGAGCCGTCTGTCCATGTTTGCTGTGACCTCTGAGGAAGGATAGCGAGACTGTCGTTGTGACTGCATACCTCGAGGTTCATGGGTACTTATAAGTAGGGTTCTAAGTCCCCTGAAATGGGACATAACTACAGTTACCCTACTTATAACCCCACTTATAACTACCCCCTAAATCCTAAACCCTATAGAACCCTTTAAAGGAACCCTTAAACGAACCTTATAACCCCACTTATAACTACCCATGAACCTCCAAGCACTCGGCCGGCTAAGCGCAGTTCAAGAGCTCACACGCTCAGGCTGAACACTGCGGCTGCCACTGCCGCCACAAGAACAACACAATGTAGGGGCCTGAGAATTAGAATAGGGTTTTGGGGGGTCCTTTATAGTAAAAGTATAATATGCCCATGATAATTAGAGTAGGGTTTTGGGGGTCCTTTTTGGTATAAGTACAATAAGGAATTGGGACGAGGATGACAGTGGCCGCTTTTAATTAAGATAGCGAAGATGTACGATGCAAGTGCACCTTTTTGATTTGTGTGGTGTCTTGCATGCATGTAGATCCTGGACAGCTCCTTGGACAGAAGGCTTTGCTTTGTCTTGCGGCTACGCATCCGTCACATTCCTAGCGACGGGCGTCACGGTGGCGCTGCCGACCTTGTTCCCTCGGAAGTTGATGGACTCAAGCTTAATCTCATCCTTCGTGAAGATAAGGTCAAAGAACCCATAGGCCGTTGAGCGCTCATTTTCGGGCGAGACTTCCGATGTGATGCCACCGCCACCGCCCGTAATGAAGCAGGTTAACCCACCTGTTTCAGGAGGTACAGACACCAATTTCAAACCCTAAATACTAGGAATCCCTTTTAAGGTACATCTGTTCTCAAGAACCTCCTGATAAAGCCATAAACCCTGTAGTACCAATAGAGAACAACTCATGCTGTTTTGTGAAACCCCACCTAGGACGGACCACTTGTCGAAGATGTTCTGCACATGTGTGTGGCCTGTCACTAGAAGATCTAAGCCGAGCTCCTGATGTAGCTTCTTGTACCTTGGCTGCTTCGACTGGCAGACTCATGGTAGCTACTTGGAGGTTCATGGGTAGTTATAAATGGGGTTATAAGTCCTCGAATATGGGTTATAATTACAGTTACTTATAGCCCCACTTATGACTGCCCATGAACCTCCAAGTACTGGGTGTGGGTCCATAAGTATCTGATCAAGATTTACACGCATCGGACTGTTGAGGGTTTAGGGGTTCGCGTGGTTGTTATAAGTCTAGCTTCTCTACTTCTATCTATTTGTGTTAGTTTGCCTGATCTCTTCTTCTGGTCACCGTGCTGCGTGATGCTCATGAAATGTAATTAAGTCCTGAAGCCGCAAACGATCATTAACCTGAAGCCCAATTCCGAAAAAGGCTTCTACACAAAGCGCATCTTCTCAAGCAAGCCGCTGAAGCATCCTAGCTTTGTGGGGTCTGTATTAGGGTCCTTGGTCTCTGAAGCTCCCATATAATGTTCAAGGTGCCACTGCGCCTGGTGCCCACACTGGAAGTGTGTAGCGATGATCTGCCAGTCAGCTGTAGACTCTTTGAGCTTCTTCTCTGTCCACTTCGACTGGCTTCTCCTCAAGTGTATACAGTAAAAAGAGCTTCGCATTTTGGGTTAATGCCGCCGTTCATACTTGTTATGATATGGTGATGAGAATCACTTTTGTACGATCCATCCTGAACCCTACGCTCGAACACTAGTATGTTCATGCTTGTTATGGTGATGAGAAGCCCATTTGTACGATCCAACCCTGAGCTTTAAACCCTAAACCCTAAACTCTAAACCCCTAAACCCTAAACCCTAAGCCCTAAACCCTAAACTCTAAGCCCTAAAACTCGTATGATATAAAATCGAAAGCTTTTCTCAGGCCCATGCCCAGGCTCCAGGTGTCCCACATGAACTTGAAGCCTTGCTTGGAGGTTCATGGGTAGTTATAAGTGGGGTTATAAGTAGGCTAACTATAGTTATAACCCATATTAGGGGACTTATAACCCTACTTATAACTACCCATGAACCTCCAAGTAGTCGCTGCCGAAAAGGTGGCAGTGATGCAATACTTGGAGGGTCGGGGGACTCAGTAGCTGGTTATTTTATAGACTTATAAGTACTATAACCCCATTTAGGGTCCCTTTTAGGGTACTTACAAGTCTACTTATTACCTACTTACTAAGTCTCCCGACCCTCCATGTATAGGACGTAGAATAGGGTTTTAAGGCGTATCGTATACAATAAATATAAGAAAGAACACCCAAAATGTAGGTAATTCTTCAGGCCCCTATAGTATCTATTTCGGTGGTCTTATCTGTCTGCTTGCACACCTTACTAAACAAGTCGTGTTGACCTGTCAGGTGTACTTCATATTGGCCCGACGTCTTCAACCCCAAACCCTAACCCTAAACCCTCACCCATAACCCAAAACCCTACTTGGAGGTTCGTGGGTAGTTATAAGCAGGGATATAAGTCTCCTCATATGGGTTATTACTATAGTTACCCAACTTTAACCCCATTTATAACTACCATGTAGACCTCCGTAACTCCGCAATAAAAGCGCCCGGAAGCAATCATCCAGGTCCTTGGGCCCGCCCGTTGCTGCGCAGTTGGCACCCGGCGGATTCTTGGCAGCTCCGCAAATGTTGTGATTTGGATCTGCGCTCCTTAGAGCAACGGTTTAGGGTTTAGTTTAGGGTTCAGGGTTTAGGGGTTAGGCAAGAAAGACAGCGTGAGAGTGAGAGGGAGAGAGGGAGACAGAGATGGGTCTTACGGGTTTTAGGGTATAGGCTAGAGTATTCTACATCTAGGAGGGCGATCTCCACTTGCGCACAAACTTCCCACCAAGCCACTCAATCTACACAAGTACGTCCACATTAAGCTGCAATGGGCTAGTACATTTTGTGCTTTACAGTTCATGTGGCTGCCTTGAAACCGTATTGCAAAAGGGGCCAAGTTTGGGCTTTCTGGATCTACATCCCTAAACCCTAAACCCTGCATCCAACAACGTGTAGGGTGTCGGTCTGTTTTATGGCTTAGGGTTGTGCCCAGATTCTTAGGATGGGAATCCATAGCATTGGTGTCCAGCATGAAGATCTCCACGGAAAACTCCGGATACTCCACCCGCTGCATGAAATACTGGCCTGAGAAGCCAAAAAACAACCAACACAGAAGCTGTCAAGGTAACATCCCTACGATGGGCGGGTTTGGGGCTAGGGGGCTGCGAACAAGGTACTGTCAGGGTTCTCTGGGTGTTTTCCGGCTTACTAATCCTAAAAACCCCCCAACACCCCCTAAACCCATAAATAACCCCAAAACCCCCAAACCACTAAACCCCGAACTGGCCTGGCATCACCCATCGATCGCTGGCCCAGGTATAGGCGATCTGCTGGTCCCACGCCTTGTTGAACCTGGGCTCTACTTGAAAAGCTACAGAAACATACATACATACGTACGTACATACATACATACATATGCACATACATACGTACATACATACATACATACATACATACATACATGAATGTATGTATATGTATGTGTGTATGTATGTATGTAAGTATTGCTTGGGACCCTTTCCCTATCCTGCGAGAGTGGCTCGTTACACTCGGCTTCTGCTGTGAAGCATCTGGTCTACGTTCACCTGGCTACTTGGATGTTCATGGGTGGTTATAAGTGGGGTTAGAAGTCCCCTAATATGGGATATAATTACAATTACCCTACTTATAACCCCACTTATAACTACCCATGAACCTCCAAGTAGCCTGCTGCGCTGTTTCACCTGCATTCATTGTTTTGCCTAGGCGCGCGTCTGTTACAGACTCTCCCGAAGGCAAACGGAAAATATGTACGTATTACACAAGAGTTATTTGTTTAAGTATTTCTTTGTTTACGCCTATAGTACTATATCTATCTATCTATATATATATATATGCACATATGTATGTACGTGCTAGCTGTAGAGACAGGATCAAGGGTGGCCTAGAAACTGGAAGCCGCCGTAGTCGTGGTTGCCGAGTACCTCTCTTCTTCAACAACCAAAACCCTAAACCCTAAACCCTGAACCCTAAACCCCAAACAGTAATACAAAAGGCCAAAAGTTTAAAGTTCTCCCATTGGCTATCTAAGGTACACTGAGCCATGGCTTTCCATCCACGCCATCGCCGGTGTAGACTTTCTCGAAGATCTCCTAGGCTTTCATCGGGTTTTGTAGGGTTTTATAGGGTTTTATAAGGTTTTGTCGGGTTTTGCTAGGGTTTTATGAGAATTCCAACGGTTCGTTTAGAATGTTTATACAGGTACTATTTAGGGTGCTTATACCCTCTCGATCAGTATCAAGGTCTTAAGGAGGAGACCCCAATGCAAAACGCGTACACAGGTACTACCGGGCACCTAGTCTCCGTGAACTGGTGTGCTGTCACCGGATGGATCTTGTTCATCGGCGTTCCGCAAGCTGTGTTCACACCTCCCCAGTAGAAGTTGTCTCCTACGTTGATGTAGAGGTCTGGCTTACGTTCTTTGGCGAACTTTTTCATGGTGGTTGCCACATTTACCTGCGCCCGATAGTCCGCATCGGGCACGTAGTTGCAGGATTTGGGGCAAGATTCGCCAGCAAAGCAAGACCTCATCGTGTCAGTGTTGCACCCTCCTCGCCAGCGAGCCATTGTGTGAGGACCATTGGTTTGACCGCCCTTGTACTGGACCATTTGACCTGGGTGAGTTCCAACCAAGCTTCCCCAGTCGCCGATGGCAAACATATGGTACTCTTTCTTCTGATCCGCGATCTTCATGGTTGGCCAGGCGACGCCGTTGTACTGCTGTACCTCCTTAGGGGGCTCTAAGCCGCCACGTGCTTTCACCGTCATCACACTTGGGGCGGTGTAAGTGTAAGTTGGACCAGCACTGGCGCCGGCACCTGCTGCATCAGTGCAACTTCCTGGGCCAGAGACCACGCCGCCATGGGGGATGGCATGAGCACCGGAACTGGTCAAAAGGCAACCTCCATCCCTCCAGAAGGAGAAATGGCCGCAACCAGGGGTTTTCGCGCATGCCCCCTGGCAGATCTCTGGAGAAGGTAGGCGCATCCGGTGCGTACCAGGCATGGTGATCGCATTGTTGGCCTCCCTGTAGTAAACATTCGCCTGCCAGCAACCTCTGTCTGCGCCCTCCGCTTCTATGTCTTGGACATGCTCCTTGACCTCTGCCAAAGAACTCTGCAAGTTGCCGGAGTCGTAGTCGGCGGCAAACTCGGACTGCTCTGTGCAGGGCAGGACGATGGAGACAGGCTCGACCTCTTCTTGGTCGTACCCTTCCTCCGCCTCCGCCTGTTGCCGGCCTAGACGAAGCTGACGCAAAGAGACGCTGCACTCACCCTCTTCGGAGTCAGTGCAGGCATCGTCCCCGGCCAACAGAGAGGCCTCCGGGTCCTCTGAGCGGCAAAGCCAAAGTGCTTCCGCAAGGAGCACCAAAAGGAAGGATCGAGTGGGCACCATCATGATCACTGTGATCGCTATTCTGCGAATCAAGCGGTGCACTGGACAAGACACAAAAATGAGCCGACTTATGCGACCAGCTCGAGCAAAACGTCCTCACAGCTTGGCTAGCGAACGTCGGCTTTTGCAGCGACAAGCAGAGAAGACTCAAGCTGCCACGGCCCAGGTTCATAGGTTGCAATCACCCTAAACCCTAAACCTCAAACCCTAAACCCTAAATACTAAATCCTAAGCAGGAAACCGCAAAGCTTAAGCCCCGCAGCCTGCAATGGTAGACCCTGAACTTAAAGGCAACTACAGGTGGGGAGCTTGGGGTATATAGGGCTTCTATAAGGCTTCCATAAGGTATATAGACCTTCCATAAGGCTCCCATAACGGTACCTACCCACCTGAAAATGTCCCAGAACCCTAAACTCTAAACCCTAAGACGAACTTCTCACCGGAAGGCTGAGCCCGGCTGCCGAAAACGCTTGGGTTTTGGGGTCTTTTTACTATAACTGTCATGAGGAACCCACCGAAATAGTCAGAATAGGGTTCTTGTGTCTATTATACTATAACTATAATAAGTAACCCACCGAAAAAACTAGTATTGGCAATCATTTTGGCCCCTTTTTCGGGTCCTCAGCCCCAAGCCCTGCCACTTCCAAACGCCTCTGACACTGGAGTCTACTAACAGGTAGATCACGACAGCGGGCTCGGGTGGATCGTCAGCACCCTTTGCTGCCCTAAACCCAAAGCCTGCTACTTGGAGGTTCAGGGGTAGTTATAAGTGGGGTTGTAAGTAGGGTAACTATAGTTATAACCCATATTAGGGGACTTATAACCCTACTTATATCTACCCATGAACCTCCAAGTAATCCCTAAACCCTGCTAGATGCCTCTACAGATACGCCCCGTCCCACACACACTCGGTCTTCGTCCTAAACGTCCTAAACCCGGGCTCCTGAAACCAAACGCCACCACCCCAAAGCCCCTAAAGATCTCCTTGCTGTGGGTTTAGGGTTTAGGGCGGTTTAGGGTTCAGGGTTTAGGGATTTAGGGCTTTAGGCTTTAGCGCGGTTTAGGGTTTTTAGGGTTTAGGGCTTTAGGCTTTAGCGCGGTTTAGGGTTTTTGGGGTTTAGGGTTTAGGGTGTAGGGTTTTTGCCCCCTACAGGAACCCTTTTCAAAAGGCTTGGCAGGAACCCCAAGACCCCTGCAGCGCGCCTCTTCTTGGGAGACCGTAGATTCCAGCTCCTCCCCTGCAGATCCGTCCTCCACGGGTCTCCACGGGTGTGGCTTCCGAACTTTCCGTTGAGGGTCTTACGAGTCTTAAACCCCAAATTCTAAAGCCCTCAACCCATGACCCTAAACCTTAAGTCCTAACCCCAATACCCTAAACTTACATGGATTTTGGGTTTTGAGGGTCCGAGCCTTCGAGGGTTTAGGGCTGAGGGTCTTTGGGGTCGGGCTAGGGGATAGTTTGGCTTCGGGGATCACTTCTCGTTGAGGGTCCCACTCAGGCTCGGTCCACTTCTGGATGGTGTGTAGCTTCACACCTCTAGGCCTCTAAGCCTTAACTCCTAAAGCCCTAGGCCCTTACGAGTATAGTTTCAAGCCTATGGAAGCTGAAGGTCCTTCCTCAAGCCCGTCGCCCTACGGCGCTGAAGTCCTAAACCTTGCAACCGTTGATTCCCGAAAAGGGCCCCAAACCGTCCTCGCAGTCCTCGCAGGCCTCAGCAGGAGGCTCCGGAGACGCGGGTCGGAGATCCGCCCCGTCGTCTTCGACCTGCTCGAAGCTTGATGCTTGTCGGCTTGAAAATTGAAAACTAGGGGTGAGGGTTCAGTGCTTAGGGCTTGGGAGGACGTGGCGTTGGGCTCTAGCGTGTTTTAAAAAGGGCTTCCTCTTGTTTCAGTGTCAGTGGGGTTTATAGGGATCGTTGAAGGTTGATGATACTAGCGTCCACACAGGGAAACCCACACACATACACTCATCAACACCTTGATACAAACACCATATCATCCCCGACCTCTAAGATGAGACAATTCGGATAAGGGTTCACCAGGAGCCACAACCCAACCATGGAGCAAGACTTGACCTAAACCCTAAACCCCGAACCCAGGGCCGAAAACCTCATCCATGCTACTCCCTACTGAATAACTGGGTCGTACTATTCCTGCGGGTCGCTGACTTCGTGTATAGCACAGTATGGGAAAACCTCATATTTAAATCGATAAGGCTCCTATGTTGGGCCACTTAGGGCCTGAGTCCTAAAGCCTTGACTTGCGAGGCTTTAATTCCTCCTTCGGGTCCCTTACTTCGTGTATAGTACAGTACGGGAAAGCCTGATTTTGAATTCGATAAGGCTCCTCTGTGGGGCAGGGCCTAAGTCCTAAAGTCTTGGCTTGCGGGGCTTTAATTCCGGTTGAAGGTGCGGGGGCTGGGGTGCATGTTCAAGGCTCGCTGCAACTTTCACGGTTCAGGGTGTGGCTGATTTGGGGATTCCGAATTACGGGTTTACGGACTTACGTTGACCATCGGCAAGGTGTTCAACAGTTGTCAGTAGCTCTCCATAGCGACCGTTGCAAAAAGCCCTTGCAGGAACCCTAAAACCGGAACGCGTGCGCAGCGCGCCTCTTCTTGGGAGGCCGTAGACTCCTTGTCCGCCCTCGCAGATCCGTCCTCCACGGGTGTCCAGAGTAGGCTTCCGAACTTTCCGTTGAGGGTCTTAGGAGTCTTAAAT
>CAJNDV010032749.1:2056-14295 GCA_905221635.1 Symbiodinium sp. CCMP2456
CCCCAAAACCCTATTCGGATTATTAAGGCCCCGACATTATGCTGCTTAGGGCCTAGGGGTTTAGGCTCACTCACGGGAGGAGGGTTTACGGTTTTTACTCTGAGGTTCCCTAGCCCTCCAGGTACCTACTTTAGGGTTTAGACTTTAGGGTTTAGGGTTTAGGGTTTAGGGTTTAGGGTTTAGGGTTTAGGGTTTAGGGGGGCCCCAGGGGCTCTACTTGGAGGCCCAGGGGACTTAGTAAGTCCGTTATAAGTAGTGTTATAATTGGGGTAACTCCGTTTAGGGTACTTACAACTCCATTTATAACCTACTTACTAAGTGCCCTGGGCCTCTAAGTAGTACCCTCTAGAGTAGGTACCTGGAGGGTTAGGGATACAGTTTGAAAATCGTTTGCCATGGTGACGCACGAGGTGTTGCGATGCAGGGTTTGCGCATTCTGGGCTTCGGGGGTGTATGGCTCATAGCCATCCCTAGACGGTTAAACGGCCTTGAGGGATTTTGAAGTTCGCAAGAATTGAACCATGCATGGCTCCACTGCATACAAGGCTGTTCACAACCCTAAACCATGAACCGGCACTCAGGACCCCAAACCCCAAGCGTTTTATTGTCGGGACATCGGGCTTCAGTAGTTTTAGGAGTGGTACTGGGAATTCTTCGGGTCTTTTCTCGTAGGGGCTTTAGGACTTTTAGTAGAAGCCCAAAAGTTGGAAACCCCACAGCCTCAATCCGTAGAGTAATGTGTAGGGAATCCCAGCACTATTTGTCCTTAGTCCGATTTCCAACTTGGGGGGGCTGCTATAGAGTTTGTAAACTCATCATACCAGCGAAGACAGACAGCTCCTGCCACTTGCATGTCCCCTGTGTGCCACCTCACTGCCCTCGAGGTCAATTATGCATCAGCTTTTCCACTTGAATCCTCCCCATATTTTGGCAGCTGGTTCACTGTATTCTAGTCCTTCTCGACCCCCGACACGTCTCTACTTCAATCCTACATCTAAACTACTTGTAGAAGCCCTAGCCCTTAACCCCGAAACTCAAGACCTCAGACCAAAAAGTAAATCTCGTAACATTCCTTCCACCCTCTATCCGACCATAAATACCTATTTTGTAGGGAACATACGCCCCTATTTGAGGGCACAAGGAGGTTCCTGGTTTCCCTAAACCCTAATCTTGGGTTCAGCTTAGATAGCCAATGGGAGAACTTTTAAACTTTTTGGCCTTATATATTAGGTCTACCCTAAAAAGTTTGATTTTTTTGGGCCTGGTTGTTGAAGAAGAGAGTCCGGGTTTAGGGTTTACCTAAGCCCCACAGACCTTCTGCAGTGAGGTTATTCAGCGCTTTTGGCGTCAGCATGCTGAAAACAAGCGTGTGAAACAGATCCGAGAGGAGCGCAGCTTGGCCGAAAGCCACTAATAAAGTGTCCTTAACGATTCAATAGGGTTTAGGTGTACATTATAGCATAATTATGATCAGCGACTTTGGAACCAAAGAACAAACTGTTTTAAAACATGCAGGCTTCTAGAGTATATGATGGGCAGTATCCTCTGGGTGTTGCCATTGATTCATGTTTCATTCTTGTTTCAACATAAACCTACTGGGTCATGTAAAGACGGTTTCTTCACGATGAGTCCAAGGGTGACTTCTAGCTTTCCTGGCCGATTCTTGATATCCGGGGTTCCTTTGGTGAGATCCTTGGAGTAAGAATTCTACTCTCTTGGCGTGCGTGTGCCTGCGTGTTCATGCATACATACATATCTGTATGTGTATGTGTATGTGTATATATATATATATAACCTGTGCAAATACATATACATATAGATATATACACATACATACACGTGTATGTAGAGGGTCCCCTGTTTACTTGGGCTCCATGCTGACTCGTAGTTCCGAGTAGCTGCTATCGTGAATACGACTCGCCTGTTCGAGAGCAAGATGAGCTACAATAAAGCGGCTGGACCTATTACCAGTAATTTGGGTTTAGGGCTTCGGGCTTAGGGTTTAGGGTTTAGGGTTTAGTAGTGTAGGGGCTTTAATAGTTAGAGTAGGGCTTGGGGGTAGGGGTAGAATTTACTATAACTATGATAACCCCCCCAAGATAGCATCGGTAATCATTTGGGCCGCCATATTACACTTAATGATCTTGGTAGTGTCAGTGTTCATGCTTGCTCCCATGGTTGAGTTTGATCTTGGAGGGTTTGGTTGCTTTCGCCCTAAACCCTAAACTCCTAAACCGCTTTGGGTTTTGAGGAGGCGCTACTGCACGGAAAGTGCATTCAATACGGTTCCGCTACTCACGATCGAGTAACCACATCTGTCGACGTACTCTGTAATACTCTGTAAACTCCCCAAAGGCAGACATGCAACGCTAGTAGCACTAGCATCCTGAACCCAAGTACCTCCCCATGAGGTGCTTTGTAAATCTTCCGGCAATGCGGCAAGTCAAGTTTACATGTTTGATGCTTGGGCACACCGCCTCAGCAATCTCTGAGCGACGAGGCTAAGGACATTAGCCCACTTGGAGGATCATGGGACTTAGTAAGTAAGGTTATATGTCCCCTAATTGGGGTTATAAGTATAGTTACCTTAGTTATAACCCTAATTACTAAGTCCCATGATCCTTCAAGCAGTAAAGGTACAGGCCTTAAGGTTCCCCCCTTTTTTTGTTTTGGTGTTTGTGGATCTCTGCAGAAGTACATACCCTGAACCCTAAATCCAAGATCCAAAACCCTAAACCCTAAACCCAAAACCCTAAACCCAAAACCCTAAACCCAAAACCGAAAACCCTAAACCGAAAACCCTAAACCCAAAACCATAAACTGTAACTTCTCAGGGGCCAACCTTCAATCCCCACGGCATCGTTAAGTCCACCGGGCTGAGGTGAGAAAGAGAGCCCTGCCGCCCCTGCGACTGCGGCCGGAGATGGAGGCTTTCATTTTGAGGTTCAGGGGTTTTGTGTTTGAGGGGTTTGGGGTTTAGGGTTTTGGGTTCAGGGGGTTTGGCTTGGCGTTTAGGAGTTTAGGGTTCAGGGTTCAGGGGTTCTGAGTTTGAGGGGTTTGGGGTTTAGGGTTAAGATAGTTTCGGAATGCTCAGGTTTTTAATTCGTTCATAAGCCCCTAGAGGAGTGCAGTAGAACATACCCCCAAACCCTCGTCTGAATACTGAGGCCCTGATCTTGGGTTACCCCACAGCATTTGGAGGCCCAGGACCCGAACACAGACCCTGCTTAGCGGGATACCGAAGCTTCAAGACCACGCAAGGGATACCTCATCTTCAGAAAACCTTTTATAACACAAATTATGGCCGAAGCCCTGAACAGCTGAAGATTGACAGATGCTCATCATTTCAGCGATGGATGAACATGGATAGGGAAGATGCTAGTTAGTGTTGGTAGCAACATCCGCTGCTTTTCATGTGTCACCGAGGATGGCGTAAACCCTATTCTCAGCTTTAGGCCGCTTTGACAAGTCAACAAAACCCTAAACTTCCCTAAACCCTATAAGCAAGTGCAGTGTTAGTTCTTTGGCACTGTAGGGTTTGGCATTGGGATATCGGGGCGTATGCCCAAATTTTCCCCATAGAACTTTAGAGCCTTCGGGACAGGAAACCCTGTAGGGCCCGTAGAATTTTCCTGCAGCCATAAGCCCTTGTCAAAAATCGTCGAAATCCCTTGGATGATACTCTGCAGCATGCAAAAACGCTTCTAACTCCGTAGAGGCGCTCTAAAAGCCCCGAAGATGATTCAAGGGACTAAAGGAGGGACCCTTAAAGGGACCATTGGGGTTATTTTAGGGGCTTTATGAGACTATAGAAGGGGTTTGTAAGGGTTATACAGGGTATTTGGATTAGGGCTCCCTTCTAGGGGTCCCTCCTATTGTCCTTTAGATGATACTCCGCTTCGCAGGAGATGATTCAGGGCCCCCTGAAGATTTCTGAGGGGCGAAAGCAAATGTCCCCAAGTGCCAGGGTTTAGGGTTTAGGGTTTAGGGTTTAGGGTTTAGGGTTTAGGGTTTAGGGTTTAGGGTTTAGGGTTTAGGGTGCCAGTATGCAGAATACAAAAAGGTTCACGGGACTTTTAGGGCATCTGGGAGCGTAAGCCCTAAACCCTGGAACCTGAAACCCTAATCCCGTCAAACCCTCAACCCTAAACCCTATAGACCTTAAACCCTAAACCCTAGACCTTAAACCCTAAACCCTGAACCTTAAATCCCAAAGCCTAAACCTTAAAACCCTAACCAAACTTGAGGCCACAGCGTATGTCCGGTGCAAAACAAGTCTCAGAGTAGAGGTTGGTGGGCGTAAGACCTTGAGTAATGCTTCGAGCCTTTAGGGTTTAGGGTTGAGTGTTTGGGTTTAGGGTTTAGGATTTAGGGCTTAGGGTTTAGGGTGTTGGCAAACCTTAAGGTGAAACCCGAAACCCCCAACCCTAAACCCTAAACTCTAAGCCTTAAACCCTAAGCCCTAAACCTGAAGGTAATGCAGGACTTATGTCATCAACCGTAGTGATCCCAACCTTTCGGTGATAAAGAAGGTGGGTTTACTTAACATAAGCATTACATTACTTAGAGGCCCGGAAAACGTAGTTGGTAGGTTCTAAGTAGAGTTATAAGTATCCTAGATGGAGGTACGTCAATTATGACCCTACTTATAACCCTGAAGCCCTACACCCCTAAACCCTATAACCCTGTCACCCCTAAAAGCAAGTATGATCCTACTTATAACCCTGAAGCCCTACACCCCTAAACCCTACACCCTAAACCCCTAAACCCTAAACCCTAAACCCCTAAACCCTACAACCCTATAACACCTAAAACCCATAACCGACTTACGAAGTCCTGGGCTAAGTACCAGGGGGTTAAGGCTCTCAGCTCGAGCCTGGGGATCCGAAATGTAGGACTTACCATAGGAGGGTTTGGGGTTTAGGGTTTAGGGTTTAGGGTCTAGGGTTTAGGGTTTAGGGTTTAGGGTTTGGGGCGTTTAGGGCTTTTCGGGTTTACGGTTTAGGGATGTTAGGGTTTATGTAGGGCCTTAATATGTCAGTTTAGGGGGTATCGGATGAGTGGCCATGTTTCTACTTATGCAGACCCCTATTAAACACATGGTTAGCTGGAATAGGGTTCCTTAGGGCTCCTTCCTGTTGTTTTGCTACTACTTTTGACTGGTATGTTTATTCGTCGTATTCTCAGAACTTTTATATATCATTTTAATTACGATCATCCAAGATTGTTTCTGTTTTGAGGTCTCGTATCTTGTGAAACTCGCAGGTGAGAAATGCGAGAGTGACGCGTGCAGGTCGTAAGTCTGCACACCTTTAACTCCGGTTCTTTGGTTGAGAGTTTATAGCATAATACATTTTAATGAAATGCAATGCCTCGACATACTGCAATATGATATACCGTAATTTAAAATAATCTAGTGTAAGATAATAGAAATATATTCTAACAAACGAAGTACAAGATAATATAGTTGATGTGCTCTTCTTTCAAAAGGTCCCATAACCCAACGACCTGCACAAAGGTTATAGGTCCCACAAAGCAACATGAGGCCAGCCATAAGACTTTAGTAAAGGGTATCGGGTTTAGGGGTAATAGAGGCGGCTTGTGGGGAGAATGTGTCTTTCATGCTGGGGATTTGCACACTTTAGAGCCGTAGTGTGACACGATCATGCAATTTAGAGCTCGGGATAATTGGCAAGTATTTCAACATTTACTCTTTTTCTTTATCACAACAGCCGTCTTCGATTTATTAAGGCCCCTGTATCATGCACTCATGCCGCCACACCACCTGGCTTGTTTCACCATAAATCGCACCGCCCCCTCTCTGAGCTCTGTGGGAATGCAAACAGCAAACGTGGCAAAAAAGGCGAACTAGTACGGATGAAGGCATAATCATGATGACGGCGATGATGACGATAATGCATATAAAGAAGATGATGTTGGTGTTGATGATGAAGGTGTTGTTGCATGCAGCTAGATGGCTGAGCCTGAAATGCAATCGAGATGCATGCACTGGGCATTCAGATGGTGCAGGTAACTGACACCGTAAAAGCACTACAGGTATCCCCCGGTACTATACTATACAGAAACACGGCAGCAAAGGGCCGCAGATCAGAGTGTTGCGAAATTTGTTTCTGAGCGCTTTGAAGCATCCAGTTCATTTGCTTGCTGCAATCCTCAAAGTGCTCGTAGGCTTTCAGTTTTGCTATGTCTTGTATGTGTTGGTGCTCGTTTTGAAGTCCTGCATCAATCCTCGTCTCGAGACCTGCGACTAGAGCAACGGTATGATTGACCGTAAACCCTAAGTGAAACATGGTAGCATCCTGCAGCTTGAGGGTGGGTGATGGCAATTTCCTTGGATGCGCGCTTGCGCTGTGCAAACTGCACGGCAAGGGTTGTGCTGGTGAAAAGAAGCATCGTACCATCTCTGAGACGTCTGTACTGTAAGCTTTTGGTTGGTTGCTAGCTTTTGTCGCTTTGGGCGTCGACAGGTATGGAGCTTAAGGGCTTAAAGGTTCAGGGCTTAAATTGGGCTTAAACCTATACCTTAGGAGTACCACAACCCGAAACCCTACATGACCACCGGCAAAGGCGAATGTACCCGTGGCAACTTGTCAGGAGATCTCTGCTCACAGTACAGTAGCTCCAACAAGCGGACCAAAGCCAATAGTTGGGAAAATAATCTAGGGCCTTACTAATTAAAATGAATAGGGTTTTGGGGCCCATTATGCTATAAATATAATAAGAAACCCCTAACATAGTAGAGGTAACTATCATGGCAACGGGGTTTTGGAGGCTACTACAGACCTGTCTATCTCAACAAGGGACCCGAAGGAATTCTACATTTCCAGCCAGAACAAAAGGGTTTAGGGTTTAGGGTTGAGCCATACTAACGGTCAGGGAATGTGCCAAGTAGGCTTAGTCTCGTAGAGTAGGTAGCCTTTAACCATTCAGTTACAGACTTAAACCCCAAACCAAACCCTCCCGTAACCCCAAGTATTCTAGCTTTCTTAAGGAGCTGTAGACGGAAATCATACTCAGGAACCCAAACAAAAAGGTTCACCAAGGACATCATGCTAAGGACCCCCCCAAAAAGGTAGGTTCCTTAGGCACGTCGACCCGAGACCTTCAACCCTACTTGGAGGCCCAGGGGACTTAGTAGGTCGGTTACACATAGAGTTATAACTGAGGTAACTCCGGGTAGGGCACTTATAACTCCATTTAACTAAGTCCCCTGGGCCTCTAAGTACAGTCAAAATCCAAGCCCAGTGGGCCTTGTCGCCGATAAACGGCTCGAGTTTGGGGTTTGTAGGGTTTTAGGGGCTTTTCCTAGCTGACACCGGGGATTAGGGTTTAGGGTTTAGTCGTAATCCCCGCGAAACAGTCTCTATTTTTTCGGACCTTCGGAAAGTTGATCCGAAATCAGGGCCCATGCCATCTACAAGCCCTGTGGGACACGCTGGGTTCATGTTGAGATCTTGATTTAAGTTACCCGCGCGAGTATGAATGAGCTATAGAAAGCCATCGTGGTATCATATCCACTAACTTTCTGTGAGGTTCAATTTGCAGGGTTTGGGGCTTTTGGTTTCGGTTGTGGGGTGTAGGGTTTCGAGTCCAAGGTATAGCGCATAGGGCATAGGGTTCTGGGTCGGGTGTGTTTGATCCTCGCCCGTTGCTGCAGGCACGTGCGGTCTCGGTCCCTGCCAAGGGCGCTGGGCGCACAGAAACTTCGTAACAGAGAAGCCTAAATAATCACCTATGGTACTCCTCAGGGTGCCTCAGTCTAATTATTGTATAAAAGGGCCCACAACCCTATTCTAATTATGAGGGCTCCTATATTACCATTTCTACAAATCCGGCCAGGGCTCTTAGAGCTGTCACTCCCAAGCTCCCTGTCCCCCCCCCCCCCTCCAAAGAAAAAGACACCTCAGGATCTCCTCCTCCACTCTTGACTGTATTGATGTAGCGGCCTTCATAAATTAGAATAAGGCTTTGGGGGTTCCTTTTTTAGGGGTTCCTTTAAAGGGTTCTATAAGGGCTACTGTAAGGGTTTAGGGTTTAGGGGCCTTCATGAGTAGAACAGGGTTTGGGGGGTATGTTATACTAGAATTATAGTCAGGAACCCCGAGATAGTATTGGCAATTATTCAAGGCCCCTATATTACCCGGTTCCGGATCTCTTCAACTGTTTATCAAATCCTTGTGCCTGCAATGTTGAGTCTTGAGGAGTTTGGTTTGGGTGTTGTCTCCTGGGTTTCCGCATCTAGAGTGTCGGGTTGTGGGCTTAGGGTTTAGGGGTTCAGAGTGTCGGGTTTTGGGTTTAGGGCTTAGGGGTTTAGGGGTTTAGAGTGTCGGGTTTTGGGTTTAGGGTTTAGGGGCTTAGAGCGTCGGGTTTTGGGGCTCAGGGACGTTCGAGGCCCACGCTTTTTCTGAGCATTCGTTTTTGGCTTTCGCACTTTGCAGACTAAAGGCTGCAAGCGTGCCCCCCGAATGCACACCTGTCCACTCTCTATGCGAAGTCCAGATCAGGTAAGCTCCCCAAACCTACGAGATGTTGTTGAACCCTTATAAAGGACCCTTATAGAAACCCTATCGACACTTAAGGACCCCCTAACAGGTACCCTCATTGAGAGAACTATAGCCACAGAGAGCCAGTGAAATCTGAAATACTGGTTGGAACCCTTCAAACAAATTGGGCGGGTGGAGCCACAGGTAATCCCCACCCATGCGTGCATGTTTATACTTAAAAATACATCTAATTACACAACAATAACTAATATGTGTGCCTGAAGGAAACTAAACCCTCAACCCTAAACCCTAAACCCTTATTAAAGCCCCTCAGCCTATATTGAACCGGACTCAGTGGCAAACCCAAATCACACACCCAAGGCTTCTGAAGCTCGCAACCCTCAACCGGGTTTAGGGTTTAGGGTTTAGGGTATAATGAAACCCGACCTTAAACTACCAAAACCTCGTCTTGAATCACTGAAGGTTTCTATTAGAAGCCCCGACGTAAAGTTTGCGTTTCAAGCCTGAACCCTTAAACATCCCCACAAAAAGCCATCCCCCCAAAAAAAATCAGAAGCCCAAGCCCCCTGAACCACTGAAGGTTTGGTCCGTCTTGGGCTCGGAAGAGCAGAACGAGCGATTGCCACAGTTGGCCGGGCACCCCAGCTAGGGAGGGTTTAGGGCTTATGTTAAGGCGCACATAACATAGCATGCCATGAGTGCATATGAGTGCGCAAGACGTGATGTGCGACAAGCGGGGACATGGAAAATTGTCCAATGCCTAAACCCTAAACCCTAAACCCTAAACCCCTAAACCCCTAAACCCCTAAACCCCTAAACCCCTAAACCCCTAAACCCCTAAACCCTACACCCTATAACTTCAACATGAATCCACAGGCACCGAGTCCCCCCACGCCCTGAGTACGGAAACGAACTCCAGCCCAGCCCAGCGCAAAGGGCACTGGCCCCCAGTACCGAAGATCACGGGTTTAGGGTTTAGGGTTTAGGGTTTATGAGCTTCCACAATTAAGGGTTCCTGTTGGGTTCTAAAGGTTTCTATCGGAGTCTAAAGCCCTGAAGGTCCAATTTCCGATAGTCGTCATATACTCCTCAAAATTGCCCAATACTAACCAGTCTGGAATACCACTGCCTATCCTAGGTTAGTGCCTACGACTCACGCGTGGGCCTAGCTTATGGCGATCCGACCCCGAGCTTCTCATTGTTAGGCACTTTATACCTCTAGAACCCCTACAAACCCCTACTTGAAATCAAGTCTTGCAAATGTCTAAACACCCTTCACGGAGCCCTTAAAGCAACCCATAAAAAGGAGCTCCTCTATAGGATGGTAGGAAGCTACAAGCTGTCCACTGCAGGCGTTGATGAACCTGCACTCTGAGGAGATGCAGCTTCGCCTGTCCATGCCTCGGCTTAGGGTCCGAGGGCTCTTAGTTTAGGGTTTAGGGTTTAGGGATTTAGGGTTTAGGGTTTAGGGTTTAGGGTTTAGGGTTTAGGGATTTAGGATTTAGGGCCATGTCCACCCTCCAATGTTAAGCTGAGCTTAACGTGTATGTAGCCCTAACCCTCCAGGTGCCTACTATATAGGGCCCTAGAGGCTCTGGTACCCTATATAGTAGGTACCTGGGGGGTTAGGGTAGGATTGTTCGTTTAGGATTCATAGGGCAGGGGTTCTCAACTTGCTTGTGGGCATATAAAGCTTATTCAAGGCTTCTGGGTCAAGCGCCTGGAAGGTCCTTGGTAGATCCCAACCTGAACCGACTGAGGTCTATGTAATGCAAGAGCAGGAATAGATGCAAATACTGTTTTGGTGGATTCCTCGTTTGGATTTATTTATAAATCTTAAAACCCTCAACCCTAAACCGTTGTACCCTTGAAGCCTTATTCTGATCATTCAGTGCTCGATATTAGCTTGTGCTACAGGGGTCGGAGGCTGTAGGTTGGAGTGCAAATATCACAGACTTTCCTGCGTGGTTCGCGTTGTTGTAGGGGTTTGGGGTTTTTAAGTGTAGGGGCGCTAGGGCTAAAGGCTGTGTTACTGCCGGACATGGGCATTGGTTACGGATAAGAGTTTTGTAGGTTAGTATTCAGACGAGTACATGATTACAAGGTACTTGGACCCTTAAATTAAACCCTAAACAGTGCATTTGACAAAGGGCTCGTGTTTACAACCAGTTATGATGTAGTTAAGTACTCTAGTTGGGCGACATGCACCAAGTGAGCAACGCAGATAATAACATCCTCCGCTGAACATGCACAAACCCCAAATACGGGTGGTTCTCTAAATCAGGGGCCCTTCTGAGGTCCCCAACATAGCACGGCACCCTTATAGAAAGGACAGGACCCTAAAAGGGACCCTGATTTAGAGAGCTACCCACTTTCAGAGCTAAGAAGCAGATCCACCCGCCTAGACCATGGAACCGCCGCTTCTAAAGACAACCTACAAACCCTCTATATGATAGACGCGACCCGTCAAGGTTAAATGGCTGCTCAAAGTCAGTCTCAGGCGCGGATGTCTCCGGGTTTTATGGGATTTAGGGTTAAGGGTTTGGGGGTTTGGGGTTTAAGGTGTAGGGAGGGCCTTCAGAAACTCAGGGACGCTAAAGGTACTTATCGTCTCCATTGTGGTACCTTTTGTTGGTGCAACAAGTTTTATGTTTAGGATCCTAAACGGTACTACATTGGAGACTAAAGGTAGTTTGGGGATCCCGGAATCCTACTACTTGGACTTGGATACTTGGGCGCGAAGTGAGGAGGGACCCGAGACAGTGAGAGCTCCAAGGAGCTGTTATGGGTTATGGGGGGAAACTTCATGTATATATTTAGGAGGGTCACAGAGCCGCCACGAGTGTGAGCAGCGGTGCTGATCTTGACCGGAGCTCCTTTAAGCAGCGATCGCACGCCCTCATGTCGGGAAGCTTCGGATGGAGCCTCTTCTTCGGGCAGCTGGAGGGAAAGATGCTCCAGGTACGGATACAGCAAGCCCCAGAAAGTTTATCCAAGTCCAGGCCATGGACCCGAAAACGAGCAAGCTGCAAACCGCCGAGGCTGCCATCATGTTGCCTCATGTCGTCTTGTCGGACATAGGACGACATTACAAGCGGCAGTTCCATGCCATCTTCGCGACTTCAGACCTGGCGAGTTTCTGGGAAGGAGTGGAACGTGTCCAGGACGATCGGTTGGAAAAGCACCCTATAGCCCTTGATGAAACGGTTCAAAACAAAGATCGTACGATCCCTTTGTACATCCACGGCGACGGAGTGGAATTCCAACAGCGAGACAGTTTGATGTGTTGGTCTTGGGGGTCCTTGCTCAATCAGAAGTCGAGCTTAGACTCGCACTTTCACATGGCCACCGCCGCCGACACATGGAGCCCCGTGTATGGAACATGGGTTTAGGATGATTTGTGCTAGGATCCCGTATGCTTTACCTGAAGGGCACGAGGATTATGATGTTCCAACTTTATGGCTTCCACTACTACCTTTCTGCAAGTAGGTCCCACGAATTCATGATGAGGACTTGATTAGGATGGTCTTGTAGGGCCAAATTAACCCGGTAATACTAGTGGGTTCCACAGTAGTAAGTAGTACTCGTTGAACCTGTTTACTTCGGGGTCTCTTTTGCAAAACCGAATAGCAGAAAAAAGGGTACTCGCATTATTAAGGGGACATTGATGAACCTAGCAGGGAATGATGATCCAAGAGGGTCCATATATACTAC
>CAJNDV010032749.1:21301-38955 GCA_905221635.1 Symbiodinium sp. CCMP2456
AGGGTCCCTTTTGGGTATAGGGGTTTGGGGCTTTAGGGTTTAGGGTTGTTCTCTATATCAGGGTTTAGGACAGGGGTTCGGGGAATACTTCAGTCAAGGGACTAAAAGGAGGGATCCTTAAAGGGACCCTTGGGGTTATATAGGGGCCTTATGAGACTATATAAGGGGTATACAAGGGTTATAGAGGGTATTTGGATTAGGGGTCCCTTCTACGGGTCCCTCCTATTGTCCCTTAGTTAGGGTCCCTTTTGGGTAGGGGCAGTGATATAGGGGTTTAGGGTGCTTTGGGTTTGGGGGTTTTAGGGCCCTAGGGCTTTTGTGTTTTAGGGCTTAGGGTCCCTTTTTGGGGTTCCTTTAAGGGTGCCAGAAGAGCTTAAGGCTGAAGGGCTACTGTAGGGGTAGTACTCTAAACGAACAGCTCTCTAAATTAGGATCCCCTTTTAGGTCCCCAATATAGTACGGCACCCTTATAAAAAGGACCCTGAAAGGTACCCCAATTTAGATAACTACCTAAATGAGGATCCCTTTTAGGGTCCCTTGTATAAGAGTGCCGTATCTTTGTTGGAAAAGGTACCCTAATTGAGAGAACTACCCTAATAGCCAGCATCCCCCCAGTACCCCTTAATCGACTGAGTACCAGAGTAGGCAACTATTGAAACGTGTTTTTGGGTACTAGAATCTTTATATAATTATCCCAAAGGTTGACTTCTGGTTCCCCTAGGATACTGGACAAGTGAGCTTAAATTAGGTTCAGGGCTTAGGTAGTTTAGGGTTTAGTGCGTAGGCTCGAATAAGGGGTAGCTAGGGGCTGCAACAGGGCGGTGTATACGGGCCTTAACAATTTCAATCATTGTTCCCCAGGGTTCGTTTTCAAACAACTAGACGAACACATACCCCGAAATGCCCCTGTATTGTGTAGGGTGTAAGGTTTCGAGTTTTGCGTTTAGGGCCGGCCCCATTCCCTAAATCTTCAAAAGTTTAGGATATGGGGTTGAGTCGCGAACACTTCAAAGTGGATCATATCATAAACCGTGCATGGTCCTAATATAGAAACCGTTATGGGTAGCTAAACACTGAACCCTAAACCGATCTGTCACACAGCAAGAACTGCGTGGGCTTCTCTAAGAACACCTTAACCGAAAGACTTCGGGTCTTTAGCCCAATATTCAAGTTTACGACAAATACCTAGGCGAGCTCTAAAAGCTCAATACCGGACCCACTCCGGGCGATGTGGGTCCCCAGAGAAAAACCCTAGAATCTAAAAACCTGAAGCTCCAAGTTATAAACTCTAAACCCTAATCCCTAAACCCTAAACCCCAAACCTAACCTTTCGATCAAACTGCTGACAAGACGCCAGTGAAGGCCTTCTATCCTCGATATCTTTGTCGGGTCCTCCCGCTGCCGAAGTTGGCTCTTTGCCCGCAAATATTGTGTAGGATAGGGGTTTAGGGTTTAGGGAATGTGTATGGTTAGCCTACAGTAGTAGAGTAGGTAACCTTTCGGGTTTCTAGAATCCCTAGAAAACTTTTGCTGCAGGCCTTTCTCTTAAAGCCGTGCCCCAGCTACGCCCAAGATCGCTGTGGAAAAGGACCACAAAGAGAAGGAGACAACAGTGGACCTCCTCGTGAACGGGCTGAGCAAGTACTTGCCCCAAAATCGACAAAGGATCTACAGTCAGTTACACGTGATGGACAACAATGGATACTGCCTACACTGTGTGAGGCCATACATTGTGGAGTATCTCCGGGACAAGGAGATCTGGCGAATGGACCTGTGTTGGCCAGCCAGTTTTGAATGTAGATGCGACGGATTGGATACATGCAGCTGCTGGTTCGCCTTGAGTGGCTGGAAAGTCCGGCTATTCATGGAACTGAACATTAATGCTCAAAGCGCTACACCATGACCCAAAAGCCCTGAACCACACCCCTTCTTAGATGCTGTGCCCTAACTACAGGAACAGGTGGCTTCGTATGAAAGGTCATAAGGTAGCACCCTGATTAACGTGCTTATGACCTTGCTTACTACATCCCCTGATCCAGCCAGTACCTGCTTTAGTCCACTTCTTAAGCCCCTTGTACCCAAACATACACAACGGTGCTATGATCTCTTCCATGTACACATACTTGGTTAATCTTGGGCTGTACAGGGACTGTTTCTCCAAAAAGGCCACACTCAAACTCTATAGCCGTTCCAAGTACCTCCCACCAAGCTCTGTGCAGAGGCCATAGACGTTTATGTAAGAAGCCTACCAAACCACCGTATAAACCTCTACAACCGAAAAGACCGAAGGCAAATAACAAACCCATTGCCAAACTCGCACAACCCTCCGACAGCTTTAATACTTCTGAACTTGTGAACCCTAGATTTAAAAAACTTCCCGAACCCCAAGCCCTCGGCTGTCCTTTATCCTAGGGAAACGAAAGGTTAAGTCCTAGCCTGAACACATAAGCCTTGAACTCTACCGAAGCCCGCAACATGCCAAGGCCCTTCAAAGTGCTAGACCCTGAAAGAGCCCTAGATGCCTTAAGCCCGGCCCGAAGCAACAACACAGAATCCTAACCCTTAAAATGTTTTAACAGCGCGCGCGCGCGTCTATATATATATATATATATAGTACTTATATATATATATATATGTATATTGTATATATCTATATATATATATATCATATACATATATATATATATATGTTTGAAATATGTATATATATATATACAGATATTTATTTATTTATTTATTTACATATCTGTTCGGAATCGCCGAGGTGTGACGGTCGCCGGGCTTCCGGCTCCCTTCGAGCGGACGAAGCTCGTCCAAGTGGCAACCTGGCCGTTAATGCTTAGAGGCCAAATCGGCTTAGCAAGTAGGTGTTAAGTCGAGTTATACATACCCGAAATCTGGATATTTCAATTATAACCTTACGTATAATCCCCTAAACCCTAAACCCCTAAATCCTATAGCTCTCAAACCTGGCCCACTTACTCCATTTGTGAGCTTACCTCTAGCCGACTGACTTAAGTCCCCTGGGCCTGCAAGTACCCCTTGAAGGTCTCATTAAAGGGATGTTTGGGGTTTAGGGGCTTAGGGTTTAGGGTTTAGGGTTTAGGGTTTAGGGTTTACAAAACCTCCTTAGGGGGTTCCTTAGAGGGGTCTATAAAGGGTTCCCTGAAAGAGTTGAAAGGGATCCAGAAGGGCTTTGGGTATAGGCCTGGCGGTTGTGTGATGAGGGCGTGCTGCCAGGGATCTTTAAGGGGTCCCTATAGGCTTGTGTTTAGGGCCTATTGTGGGCTTCAGGTGTTTTGGGGTTTGCTGCAAGCAGCCGACTAGCTGTTGTGTCCAAAGGTCTCTGTCAGCTGCAAGGCTATGCTTGTATCGGGTTTTGAGATGAGCACTGCTGGGTTCTTTAAACCTAAACCCTAAACCCGTTAGTAGGTGCCTTTCGGGTATCTTTATACTACTTTGTACTGTCCCTGAAGAGGATAAGTAGGAAAAAACACAGCTGTTACAGGAACACCTGAACCCTAAACCCTAAACCCTAAACCCTAAACCCTAAACCCTAAACCTGAACCCCCAACCCGAACCTGTGGTCAACTTGATCGCTGAGGTCCCCAGATACGTCGTCGGGACACTGAGCTGGTGTAAGGAAGACTACGGAAGGGTGGAGTTTTAAGATCTACGGGTTCTTTTTGGGCAACTACCATCAGCTACCCTTACCTACCCAAGCCTACTTACTTTTTGTGTCTGCCTTAACCCTAAACCCTGAACCCCTAAACCCTACACCCTATGTGGGTCACTACAAATTCCATATTAGCGCGTAGAACTTGCAGATTGGAATCCTGGTCTGTCCGGATTTGTCATGGGTTCTGGGTGCCGTAAGTCCTGCAGCTGTAGCCTGAGCAAGTCAAAACACTAGCCCCCAGATGTAAACGGTTTAGGGTTTAGGGTTTAAACCCTAGAGGCCCTAAGTCATGACAGTTTCTGGAAACACAAGGGCGTCAGCATCGCGAGGTTCAGCATTTTAGAGCCTCAACTTAAAATCGTCCAGGCCCTTGCAGCAAATCGAGTTTGTCAGGTACAACAAGAAAGAACTGCGTTGGTGAGTAACGGGACGCCCTAGAACCCATCCCCAAAAGGAGCCCCGGACAGAACCCTGAAAGGTTCCTTTCAAGGGTTCTTTGAAAGGGCCCCTTTTAAGGGTTCCTTTAAAGGTTTCTTTAAGGGCTCCTTTCAAACCCGCGTGTTTCAGGCTTCCTTTAAGGGTTCCTTTAGGGGCTCCTTTCAGGTACACCTTTCCGGGTTCCTTTAAGGTATCTTTTCAGGGTTCCTTGCGGGCTCCTTGAAGGGAGTCTTTGCAGAATCCTTGACCTCCTGGTTGCTCTAAAGGTCCGTTTAACGGAGCCTAGTGGTACGGTTTAGGGTTTTGAGGGGTTTGGGTAGAGGGTGGGTAACGTTTAACCTTTTTCGCAGCTTGTCTCACGTAGCGCTTTAACGTATTTTGGTGTACTTTAAAGGGTATTTATGCGGGATCTATCAGGGTTAATACGGGTTCTTAGCAGAGAGTGGGTAACCTTTAATCTTTTTAGGTGGGCTGTGGACGCAGCTTATCTCACGTCGGGCTTTCACCTTGTTAACCGCTGGTTCCCCTAAGATAAGATACTGGACAAGTTAAGAGAAGGATCATGAGGAATAGACGCCCTTATCATTATACCTAGGTTCGAGCTGAAAAGGCCCTATAGGCCCTAAGTTTTTGCCTAAACACCCAGACCGAGGAATTGTACTGAACAGGGGAACTGGGCTATGTCCATGTCGGGGACGAGTATGTTGAACGACTACCTGGAGAGCCCAACTCCTCCCTAAAAGCCTTAGAATGCCCTAAAAAGCCCCAAAAAGCCCTAAAGCCCCAAAAAGCCCCAATCAAAAATACCATGCCCAAAATCAGAAGGCGACGTCCTCCGGCATGAGATTTAGGGTTCAATCCGTATGTTTCGGTTATGCTGGCACTCAATCGCGAATGAAAGGGCTGACACCTGCTAAATCTCATGCATGGCTGACAAGGTCCCCAAAACCCTATGCTAATTATTGAAACCCCCTGCACCAAGCCCTATAGAGCCCTGTAGAATCTTGCCCTGCGCAGCCCTGTTCTAGTCATGAAATTTCTAGATTATTTCAACTCCTCCCAGGTCCGTAACCAGCTGTCCTGTGCAGTCGAAATTTGGCCAAGTCGTGGACTAAGATGTGTGTTTCCGCAGACCTTCAGTCAGCTACCTGAAGAATGGCCTGAACTTTTGGGCTCGGGTTTAGGGTTTAGGGTTTAGGGTTTAGAAAGTTTCTGCTCTGGACATATGTTCAGCAACGGTTTTGGCAGACCAGCAAAATATGTTGCCGCCAACGACCTGGTACTGCAAGCCAGCATGTGATGTTAGCGTTTCTGGAGGAGCTCTCAACCGCAAAACTCTCACCCCAAACACCCTAAAACTTTCAACCCCTGAAACCCCTAAAAACTCTGAATCCCCAAACAACCGGAAGCCCCACACGCCCCTAAGCCCAAGCTCAACTCCAGTGTGGAGTGGCTTACTAGCAGTGCCATCCGGTGCAAGGCCACGGGTGTCCAAGATAGCGAAATAACTACCAAGATCAGTCCTCAGGGTATCTTCTTATAGACGTGGTATGACAGACCCCAAGCCTGATACTTACCAGCAATCACCACTGCTAGTCCTTACGTCCCCCAACCCGTCATCACGAAGAGTATGCTGCCGAAAGCTACACCCTCGACCAGTAATCCCAAGCCCTGCAGCCACAGTTGTTCAGTGAAGCTTTCAGAACGGATCCTCCTTCATGTACCCCTATCTTCGGGCATACACGGCTTGCAAGTTTTGTGGAAGCTTCATCGAGCCTCGAACGTCATACTTAAAGCACCCAAAATCCGTGAAGCACTCGGCCTCATGTGTGGCCGAATTTTGTCGTATCTGAAGAGCTCATGCAGAAGCCTGCACCATTGCCAACTAGATATCGCAGTAGGTCATTTTGTTTTTTTGTGGTCTTAGGTTCCTTATAGCACTCTACGATACCAAAAAGGGAGCCCTTGTTATTCCTGGGTTATTGGGGATCCTAGCCAAGATTTCCTTCGGTCAGCAGTCACTTATTTAGCTCCAGGCCGTGGAAGCAGCAAGAAAGCCCCGGACGTGGCGCGCTGGGTCTGAGGTTCTAGATTCTAGGCTTCAGGACTTCAGAATGGGGGGATGCGGGGCTTAGCATGTAGGGTTTAGGGCTCTATAAGGGTATTATAGTATTAAGGGCACTCTACTAACCATAAAGTTCTACAAGGCTTCTGCAAAGCATACTGCAAGAAGACTTTTATAAAGAATCGTAAAGGTCGGAAAGGGTACTATACACGGTACCCCTGTATTACCCTGCCAAAAGCACCCTAAACACTGAACCCCTATGGCACCCTAAATCGTAACCCCTAAACCTTAAACCCCAATAACACCCTAAACCCTGAGCCCCTATAGCACACCTTAAACCCTAAACCCTAAACCCCAATAACACCCTAAACCCTAAACCCTGTAACACCCTAAACCTTAACCCCTAAACCCTACACCCCAATAACAAACGATTTTGGATTTTTAAGGATCTCTTCGAGCTGAGACTCAGAAACCGCCCCATCAACCCAAGGGTCCATTTAGGGCTTACGGCTTACAGGATTTAGGGCTTAGGGCCTAGGGCCAAAACTGGAAGAGTGAGCTTTGCTTTCTCGGCTACTGGTACCCTTGCGGCGTCTTTAATCTTCAGGTCTCCCCATTAAGCCTGAAGAGTCGGAGACACGATGCCCTCAACCCTAAACCCCGGACCCGTAATCCTTCAAATGATAGAAACTAGGGGATCTCGGGTTGAAGCTTTTTGCGCGGATGTGCTCCTGCCTTTGCTTAGCTGTGTTCGGGGCTGGATTTGGTTGAAACTCTACACCTCTGGATCTTCAGGCGCAACCCTACTTGGAGGCCCAGGGGACTTAGTAAGTCGGTTATAAGTAGGGATATAATTGGGGTAACTCCATCCAGGGTACTTATAACTCTACTTATAACCTACTTACTAAGTCCCCTGGGCCTCCAAGTACTAGGTAGCCAGCCACCACTGAGTACGCTGATTCTGCCCCGGAACGCGAGCGTCTCGGGGGTCAGGGCGCATGCCTTCCTGACATCGCCATCCGAGGAGGCACCACTATCGCTCTGGGATGCCGTGAGGCAAGTCATCTTGGACTTGCCTTTTGAAAGACAGTCTCATTCACAGACAGGGCAAAAGCCAGCGATGATATGCCGGCTTGGGGCTCATGTCAGGGCGGCTCCTGGCCTCTTCAAGGACACCGTGTCTCTTCAGCATGCCACCAGGCTCCTGAACCACATGGTAGCGGTCTGCTCTCCGGAGCATACGTGGACCTCACTGAGTATACAGTGCAACGCCGGAACGCAACTTCACAAGGAAGACGGTCACGGTGCGGACTACAGCTTCATTCCACTCAGACAGTTTAAGCTCATGTGTGGGGTTCGGGGTAGGCTTGGGCTACTGTGTCTTCGACTGATGAGCCACATTCTGGAACTGTTGGTTCACGGCAGTGGGTTTCAGAGTTTCCAGTGCAGGTTGGCGTGTTCCTGGAGAGTGACCGACCTGCTCTCAACTTAGTGGGGATGACCATTGGCGATGCTGGCCTCATGCTCATGTTCAACATTCCGGCGATGTGACCTCTGTCTTGTATATATGTATATACATATTATAACCTATACATATAAGTTATATATATATATACGCTTATGTAAAGATAGTATACATATATGTTTATACACATGTGTATAGAGTGCATAGAGCGTGTGTATATATATAATATGTTTTTACATCTTAGTTAACTACAGACAGACAGATAGATACATAGACAGATAGATGGTTAGCGATATGCAAAGGCTATCACATAAATCCCTTAAACCCCTCAACCCTAATGCCTAAACCCCCAAACTCTAAACCCTAAACCTCTAAACCCTAAACCCTAGAGAACCTAAACCTTTGCTCGAACCTCGCAGTTCGCACACCTCCTGGGCACCTGGAAAGCGACGTCGGTCGAGGGCTCTGCGACGTCGCTAGTGCCAAAGCCTCGGAATCGACTTTAAGGGGCAGACGCTTTAGTGATCTTAGGAATTTTGCTTTTGATTTTTGTTGTAACAAAATTCCAAGGGCTTGTATCAGATAGTGTTCAGTCTTGCGGTTGTCAGGGCGCTTAAGGACCACGCGAGCCTGACTAGTTAGTCAGAGTATTCCTCCAAAGTTCTTTCTTCTTGCGGGACTTATTAAATTATGGGGCGTTATACTAGAGTGCCTTCGGGGAATTATACGGGTTCTAGTATAGGGGCCAAAATAGTTCAAATGGAAATGCTGTTACTTACTGCACCTCACAACAACTATAGTATAAGGCTGCATAACTTTTTCGGGGGTTTCTATCAAGACCTTTCCTTTTATAGGTTTAGGGTGCAAGGGGTCCTTTGAAGGATTTCTGAGAGACGCAAGGCCCTTAAACTCGGCAATATACCATAAGCCTTAATCCTAGAGTCTAAAGGGATCTCTCACGTGGGTTTGGCACGCTCCTGCCTGAGATGCTTTGGTTACTTTTGCGCCGAAACCTGCTCTGCAGGTCTTGGAACAGGTGCGAGTAGGGTCCCAGAAACCCGCGAAACCCGTTTATCAAGGAATAGGTTTCAAATTATGCTCGGATCACAAACATGGTTTTAAGGTGTATTCTGTAGGTAAAGGATGCTATCCTAAGCCCTAGAGATCCCCTTTCAGATCCCTTGAAGGAGCCCTTTAAGGGAACCCTAGACCCTAAACCCTAAACCCTAAACCCTAAACCCTAAACCCTAAACCCCAAACCCTAAACCCTAAACCCTAAACCCGAACCCTCTAATCAAGGGATCTTAGAAGGTCTGAGGGAGGGAGGACGGACTGGGGTCTCGGGTCTTTCCCTACAGGGGTTTAGGGTTTAGGGCTTTAGGGTTTGAGGGTTTGAGGGCTTTAGGGTTTTAGTGTTTAGGGTTTAGGTTTAGGGTTTTAGGGTTTTAGGGTTTCAGGGTTTTAGGGTTTAGGGTTTAGGGTCTACGTAACCAGTTTTCATATATTCTCCCAAAAACTATCCCTATCCCAAACACAACGACCGAATCGCTGGGTTCTTTGGGCCCTTTTGGTTTGTTTGGGTTTGGGTTTGGGTTTGGGTTTGGGGATTTGTTGGTAGAAGGTCCAGAGCTGAACATTTCTTGTCTTGAACCCTGTAATATGGGGGGCCTGAATCATCAGCAATACTATTCCTTAGGCTTCCTGTAAAAAACGATGAGAGTATTACAAAGATAGAGAGGGAGATATATATATAATTACTAATATTATTACTATGTTTGTTACTGTTGTTAGTCTTATTATGACCATTATTATCATTATTGTTCTTAGTCTTATTCGTGTGATTTGCACAAGCAGCATTGTTCTTATTCTTATGAGTAGGATTCGTTACGGTTGTCACATGTGTATTTGTATTCGTACTCACATATACATATATTCATATTCATATTTGTATGTGTGTATATATATACATACATATTTATGCGTACATATGTGTATGTACACCCCAAACCCTGTTAATTGAATAGATTACCCCTTGTGAAAGCCATATTTCCCCGAGCAGACGGCAAGGCCCGCTCAGCAGCCATTCCCAAAACCCGAAGCCCTAAACTGCTATATCCCTAAGTGTTCATGTGCCCATATTGCATATATGCTTTGGCCCTAAAGTAGCACTTTTATGGGTGCTTTAGGGCCAAAGTATAAACTACATGGGTACATGGACTCCTACGGTATGTCTTCAGAAGCCAAGAGGTACCAAACTTTGAACTCCAGCGGCCGTAAGCCGCGAGCCCTGAACCCCGAACTCCTCACAGCCAAACCCTTTGCTTCAAGTCACAATCCTGGCACCTTAGAGCCTACCTGGACCCTACCATGTTGAGGACTTCCCGAAGGATGTCATCATCAGAAGCCCCCAAAAAGTAGGTTATTTAGGGTCCAGGAACATATTGAGCCGAAAAACCTGGAGCTCAGGTTTAGCTTGCTGAGCTGCTTACTAGACTCAGACAGCGACTCGCTGTGCCCTCAGCATGAGACGGGTTTAGGACAGGGCTTCAGATCCCTTAAAGGTAAGGCTGCAGGGGCCCCACGGTTGGAGTTTAGGGCTTTACATAGGTACGTGTTTTTCTTTACCTTTTGGGGTATCCAATCCTTAACCCTAAGCACTGGGATTAAGTGTTACCTGAAACCCAAATTACCTACCTGCCCAAGGGCTGATTGACTGAAAATCATACTATGGAGCCTCAAAAATGCAGGTTTCTAGGTTTCCTTACGAACAACCCTAGACCCTAAACCCTAAACCCTATGTTTTGGGGCTTTTCCGGTCGAGGCGTTTGGGTTTGGGGTGTTCGAATTTCCAGTTCAGAGCTTCCCTGAGGTAGACATCATAAAGCGCATGCATCGGAGGGCTTGAGAATGTAGAGCAGGACGTTTGGGGTTTAGGATGTAGGGATCATGATTTGGCTTTGGAAATTATGGTTTTGGTTTGGGGTTTAGGATGTAGGGATTATGGTTTAGGTTTGGGATTTAGGAAGTAGGGATTGTGGTTTCGGTTGGGGATTTAGGATGCAGGGATTGCGGTTGGTGTTTGGGATTTAGGTGGGGTTTAGGATGTAGGGATTCTGGTTTAAGTTTGGGGTTTAGCATGTAGGGATTCTGATGGATTATGGTTTAGTTTTGGGGATGTAGGATGTAGGGATTCTGGTTTAAGTTTGGATGTAGGGACGAGGATGGGTTATGGTTTAGGTTTGGGATTTAGGATGTAGGGAGTAGGGTGCAGGGGTGAAGGGCTTAGGGCCTGCATGATGAGTACCTTTATCATTCAGGCTTTGCTGATACACATAGATATATATATATATATAGATACATATGTATATGTATGTATATATATATATATACACGTATGTATGTGTATATATATATATATATATCGAATGACTAAATAAGGTGTTGCGCACTGAGGAGCCCCAATGTGGGAGCTCTCATGATTTTTTTGTTGAGGGTGGGGATCCCTAGCATGGTTATAGTATAAAACACCCCCAAGACCCCTATTCTAATTATTAAAGCCCCTATATTACCCTAAACCATAAGGCACGGTCGTCCTAGACGTTAGATAGCTGATTGACAAGCCCCTTTACATCAACAAGGGTTACCATATGCATCCTAATATTGTGGCGCTTGAGTAACGCTGCTTTAGTAAGCAGGTGCCTACCGGGCCTACAGTAGCAGGAGCCCTGGTTTAGGGTTTGGACTCAGGGCTCAAACCGTGAATCGTGTGCAGGAAACCTCAACCCTAAATCAAACCTAAACCCTAAACCCTAAACCCCTAAACCCCTGAACCCCTGAACCCCTAAACCCCCAAACCCTAAACCCAACAGCAGGCCCGCTGAACCATCAAGGCCCACCCTCGCCCCTCCCTTCCGTAAGCCCTAAACCTGGCATTTAGGGCTTAGGGTTTAGGGTTTAGGGTGCATCGGTAGCTTCAAGGATTTAGGGTTTTTAGGGTTTGGGGTGTATCGCCACCTTAAAGGCATCTCCTGAAACGCAGTAACATCATCAAACATCGAAGTATAGAGTCTCTGAACCAGGCTCCTGTACGAGAGCTTCGATGCGGACGGCCTACTGGCACGACACCCAATGACCCGACTATTTCAGCGGCTTAGGTTCAAAAGTTCCTTTCATGAGGGTTCCTTAATGCGACTTTTACTCGCACAGGTGCGGAGCCTGCAAACACCTACGGAAAGTCAGATTCGCTGTAAGCTTGTAACAGTGTTCTGATCAGGTTTTGGCATTTAGATCTCGAGGGGGTTCTTCTGTAGGCTCCAATGTAGGTAGCGTGCTTGAGTGCCGAATTTTGTGATAAATCCCCGAAGCCCTAAACCCCTCAACGCTCGCAAACGTCCGTCTACCGTAGATTTTTTCTTAAAACAAAAAACCTATACCCTAAACCCTAAACCCTAAACCCTAAACCCTATACCCTATACCCTAAACCCTAAACCCAAACTCTCGGGCTGTTGATCCGGATTTGGGGGCTTGTGGGGCCTCTAGGGCTGCAAGCTTGGGGTTTGGGGTTCAGGGTTTATAGGGCTTAGGGTTCAGGGTTCAGAAAGTTAGGAGTTTAGGGTTTAGGGGTTTAAAGTTTAGGGTTTGGGGTGTAGGTTTGTAAGGCATCTAGACCCAGAGATAAGGGACCTTCGTGGATTTAGGGGCTTCGGTTCCGGTGTTTCAGCTTCTGGGTTCCGTGGTAAACCCGGTTTTGGGCTCAGGGTTTAGGGTTCAGGGTTTCGGGTTTCGGGTTTTTTAGGGTATAGGGTTTCGGGTTTCGGGTTTAGGGTTTGGGGGTGGTAGGCCCCCACACCCTCAAATCAAACACCCCACAACCCCAATAGAAAAGCCTGTAGAGTTAAACCCTAAACCCTAAACCCTAAACCCAGTTACCTAGTTGCCAAAATATTGCTCCTGGAGGATTCCTTAGTATACTTATGATGATACAAAAAAATCATGATGACCCCCCAAAGCTAACCCTAAACCCTAAACCCCTAAACCCTGAGCCCTAAGTCCCCCAAAGCGTCTACTAATTGCTAATTGCCCCCCTATCTTAGAAGCTTAGGGGTTAGGGAACCAAGACCTTCGAAGCATCCCTCAGTTAAGGATTATGAGGTTTAGGGTGTTAGGGATTTAAGGGTTAAGGGTTTAAGGTTTAGGGTCTAGGGTTTAGGGTTTAAGGTTTAAGGTTTAGGGTTTAGGGTTTTAGGGTTTTAGGGTTTAGGGTTTAGGGTTTAGGGTGTACGATGTAAAATCAAAGAAGGGATCCAAGTATAGATTAAGGTCTATCCCCTAACTTAAAGGTTTCGGAATGCCTGGGAAGATACTGTGGAATGTGGAAGCCTAAAAAATTACCAGTACTAATTTAAGTGTCCTGATTGCAGTTATGGTATACCTTACGCTGAAACCCTAGTCCAATTCTTGATCGAAACCTTTATAGAACCCTTGAAACCTGATTTAGGAATCCTATTCTAATTATTAAGGCCCCTATGCCAGGTCTCTGGCATGCTGCGTGTCTCAAAGGGCTTTCTCACCGGAGAGGTCGGTCCTAGGTTCAAGGGGTTTGCGGTTCAGGGCGTTTAGGTTTCAGGGTTTGGGGTTCAGGGGGTTTAGGGCTCAGGGGGTTTAGGGCTCAGGGGGTTTAGGGCTCAGGGGGTTTAGGGCTCAGGGGGTTTTAGGGTTTAGGGTTGTAAGGGTGAGTGCACGGCTTTACAATTGTTAGTGCAGCTCACCGTAGGCCGCCGACTGAAATGTATAGGACCCCACGGCGGTGCAGACTGCACACCGCCCCCCAGCCATGTAACCCTAAACCCTAAACCCTAAACCCTAAACCCGGGAGTAGCGTGCTGCCTTGGGATGACATCTCTTAGCACTCGGGTGTTAGAGCTGGTGAGGCTTTCCGGCACCAGGTTTGAAAAGGAATCGAAACTTGAAAGCCCAGGGGACCTAGTAAGTAGGGTTTAAGTAGAGTTATAAGTGCCCTAAATGGAGTTACCCCAGGTAAAACCCTACTTATAACCGACTTACTAAGTCCCCTGGGCCTCCAAGCAGGGCTCTAGGATCCCTTTATTATGGAGTATAGTACGTCGGTTATAAGTAGGATAAAATTGGGGTAACTCCATTTAGGGTACTTATAACTCTAATTATAACCGATAACCTTCTTACTAAATCCCTTGCTTTCTGGGAGTTACTAAGAACTGCACATGCCGGTATAGACCCCCGAGCAATGCAAGACTACCGCCAAGATTCAATGTAAGTGCAAGCACAGATGCAAAGGAAGCTTGACTGCAAGTAGCAACTTAGCAATGGTGGGTCGTTGTTGTTGTTGTAGCCGGATGGCATTAAAAGACTCATGCTTGGTCTTCGCTCCCAGGCAAATGCAGCAGATGTGCATGGTTTAAGTCAAACTTGTGAGTGGCGGTTCGATGTAGCTGTGCGATGTTGTGTCGGTCGTCACTTCCAGGCAAATGGGTGAGATGCGAGCAGACATGGAGTGTCCCAGTGGAAACACACGAAGCCTTCATCCCTAAACCGTAAAACTGACGGGGCTAAACCCAAACCCTCAGCCCTAAACCCTAAACCCCAAACCCTGAACCCTGAACCCTGAACCCTACCCAGGCCTGAAACCCCAAGACTCTTTGCGAAAGGCCGTAAACGAAGGCCACAGAAGCACCTTCAACCCTAATCCCTAAACTAGATGCCCTAAGCGCTGTTATAATCCTTACACTTAAACCCCTAAGCTCAAAGGTAGCCTCAGCCCTAAACCCCCTACGCTAGCCGAACGCGCAGGTCACCAAATTGGGGGAAGCCGCCGGACAAGTCCGTCTCTGCGAGTCTTGGGAGAAGGCACACACACGTGACAGAAATTCCGGGTGAAGGGCAGGGGTTTAGGGCTCAAAACACGTCGCTGTCTTGCGGACTCATTTGAGGACATCATAAATAAGGAGCCCGAAGAAGGCATGCGTTTTCGGCCACAGGCAGGGTTGGGGGGGATGGGGCGTCGGGCTTTTAGGGTGTTCGAGGTTTATTTAGGCCCTAAACCACATAGCCCTAAGGCTCTAAGGACTCATGATTTCAAGGCTCTTGGACCCGAAGACCATACCTTAACCTACCCAAAACCAACTTCTATATGCATTCCATTTTAGGGTATAGTAAGAACCTGCACAAAAGTCCGCTGTGGTAGGTTAAAGTAGTATGTCAGGCGTTTGGGCTGTGTTGAGGCTCAGGGTACAGTAATGGTTTATGTGTTTTTGACGGTCAATGTTGCCAAAACGTCAAGGCCAGGAGAGACATCCTCGGAAGAAAAACTACCAACGCTGGGCCGAAACACCTGGGTTTAGGATTTAGGATTTAGGTCTTATAGGGTTTAGGATTTACGGTTTAGGGTTTAGGCTTCAGGCTTTAGGAATTAGGGTTTAGGGGTTTAGGGGTTTCTTGCTTCGGGCTTTGGGCTTTCGGCTTGTCGGGTCCAGGGGACCTCAGCCCGAAAACTGCATGTATCGGAGGACAGCAGCCAGAAGGGAACCTTGACACCTTTTGGGTCTAGGGGTTTAGGGTTTAGGGTTGAGGATTTCGGGTTTTTTGAGTATAATATACAACATATATTATTCGGCCCCCCTCCCCGCCCAAAGTTTAGGGTTGAGGATTTAGGGTTCTTTTAGTATAATACGCAACATATCTTATTCCGCCCCCCCCCATATGTTCGTACATGAACTGCGAACACTGGCAGCTTCAACTTTAAACATTTAACCAAGACATGAGCCCTCGCCTCCTTACTTAAAGGTTCATGGAACTTGACTTAGGAACAGGGTCATAAATAAGGTAACTACACATGTAATTACTTATAATCCCAGCTAAGGGTACTTATAACTGTACACATTAAGTCCCATAAACCTCCAAGTAGCGAGCTAAACCCTCAGCCCCGATTCCCTGATCATGACCCTTGAAGAACCTTGCACCTGAAACGCTGACCAAAACGCTAAACCCCTGAACCTGACCCTTTGCAGGCACCATGTCGAAGTAGTATGATTACAGAGAGCACTATAGTCTGCGTCGAAGGTATCCGAGTTACGAAATGAAACCCGGAAGCTATGAACGCCCGGATCCTAGATCCTGCAAGCTGAAAGGACTGCTACAACCCTAAACCCTAAAACCCAAGCCGCAGACCCAGAAAACCCCACTCCCTGCATGGACCCTTGGACCCCAAACCCCAAACCCTAAGCCCTGGCAACTCCTGCAATAATCCAGCAGTTGCAAGCGCTGTCTTTTCAACCCTAAAGCCTAAACCCTGAACCCTAAACCCAGGGGGCACTCTTGTGGCAGCACCGCGATTCCGCTGAGAGTGGTGGCCTCGGCATGGTGCGCTTCACAACCTTGGAGCGGAGTAGCTGGTTTAGGGGTATTGGGCTTATAGGGTTTAGGGTTTAGGGAGTAGCTGGCATTTTCATATGACCTACCTTTCAAGGGTTCTAAACAATGGGGGAGGGGGGGGGTCCTCATTCTGGTTTCTTCATGCAAGTCCTCCAATAAGGTGGGTTGTTTGGGGCTCCAGGTAGGGTGTTCAGACCCTAGGGCGTAAGGATTAAAGGAGTTCAGGGTTGCGTTTGGCCTTCTTGGGATCCTGTCAGGGTTCTTTGAGCATTTCGAAAATGTAGAGGCCTTACTAGTTAGAGTAGGGTTTTGGTGTACTTTTAAAAAAAAAATTCATATGGAACCCCCCGAAATAGTTTTGTGTAATTATTGAGGTCCCAATATTACAGGGGTCCGTTAACGAATCTTTGGGGATCTTTACAGGGTTCTTGAGGGAATCCCTTCTTGAAGGCTTCGGTCCCCCATATGGTTCAACCGGAGTTCTAACGTTTATAGGGCTTTGGGTTTAGGGCATATAGGGCTTATAGGGTTTAGGGTTTAGGGTTTATAGGGTTTAGGGTTTACAGGGCTTATATAGGGTTTATATTATAGGGTTTAGGGTTTAGGGGTTTAGGGTTGATCGACTTCAAGATCCACAGGGTGGGGCTGGGTTGCTGTAGCTGCAGATGGATCGAACTATATAATTCCCATAGTTTATCTAGGACATTTTCAGGTGGGTAGTTTCCGTTATAGGAGCCTTATAGAAGGTCTATATACCTTATGGAAGCCTTATAGAAGCCCTATATACCCTAAACTCCCCACCTGTAGTTGCCTTTAAGTTTAGGGTCTTTAAGGTAGTGCAGGATTTATATCATCAACAGGAACGCCTTGCAGTCTTCAACCCTGTACCCCACCCAACAAAAAACCAAAAGCAAAACACAAGCAATAGTGTATAAGAGATATATGCATATGTGCATAAACTTTATATGGTAGTTGATAGATAACATATCTCTGATAGCATCTAGTATGTTGAGGCATTTTCGCGACTTCTGGGTTCCAAATTTGTCTCAGAACTCACAGCTTCCTGCGAGAAACTGTAAGTCTTAAGTCTGAAGCTCTGCGGCTACTGCCACTTTTGAGGCTTTTTTGGTACCTTAAACTACCGGAACCTTTTTTGTCAATTCTTATTCCTAGTATGAATTTAAGAGGGACCCTGCAAAAAAAAGTAGGTTTTGGTGGGTTATGTAAGGTGTTTCGATAAACCCGAAACCCTAAACTTCCTTGTTTCGCTTAAGGATCGTTTTGTCGACGCCCCGAACCCCAGATGGGTAGTTCCGTAGCAATTTGGGGGACCTAGGCAGGGATCCTAACTTAAGAACTACCCAGGTTCTACATCCCCAACATTAAGTACGAGTTCCTCGACCCAAACCCTAAACCCTAAACCCTAAACCCTAAACTCCTAAACCCTAAACCCTAAAACACTAAACCTTAAACCCTAAAACCCTAAAACCCTAAACCCTAAAACCCTAAACCCTAAAGCCCTAAACCCTAAACCGTAAAATCCTAAACCCTAAACCCTAAAACCCTAAAACCCTAAACACTAAACCCTAAACTCCTAAACC
>CAJNDV010032750.1:213-14395 GCA_905221635.1 Symbiodinium sp. CCMP2456
TCAGGGTTTAGGCTTCCGGGTTCCAGAACTTCGGTTCTGTGAGGGGACGGACGAGTTGCAGATGAAAGGATCACGGGACTCGGTAAGGACTCGGCTCCGACAGGTTTGTACCGACCGAAGCGATCTTCGCAATCTGTTGGAAAATGTGCGTCATCACCTGCACAATCTCACCCTCCTCCCTCCCCCCCATGTATGGTCTTTAGATTAATATGTGTATGTGTGTGTATACATACCTATAAAACTGATAGAAATCCAAACATACAGACGCACGCACATGCACGCATGCACATTTGCTCTCGAGAAGGGAGTCCCTACCTCGGGTGCGGAGCATTGTTTTCTGTGTGGGATTCGAGGATCCAGCCCTGCATGCCTGAGAGGTCCGGTACGCCTTACCCTGAACCCGAAACCCCATGGGAGTTTCCGAAAATGAGGGGTGCCTTATTTTGGGGTCCGTATAATAAGGATCCTACTATTTAGGGTACTATGTTAGGGTCCCCTAGTTTCGGAAACCCCCAAATCTGTATCCCTAGGCCTTCAACCCATACTCTAATTTGAACCCTAAGTCCCCAAACCCTGAAGTCCCATCTGCAGGCCCTTCATGGCCGGCGCCCAAGTCTGTCCTCGGATCATGTCGCAAACCTCACGAAGGCAGAGACTCGAAAGCCCCTTAAACCCTAAACCCTTTTAGGGTTTAGGGTTTAGGGTGTAGGGTTTAGGGTTTAGGGTTCAGAGTTTAGGGTTAAGGCTAGAACATCCCTAGAACTGCAAGGAACTGCGGCAAAGCGTCCAGAAGCAGGCCCATGACCACTGGGCCAAGGCAGTAGCCCATGGAGAAACCCGACGCCACCCTGGGAGATGGTTCCCGGGGCTCAGGGTGGCATAATAGGGGCTTTATGGGCTTGAAGGGTTTGGGGTTTTTTTGGGGCTTTAGCAGTTTAGAGCTGCTTTTACATCGGGGGAACCAGCTGGTGCTTGTGTTTGCTTACTCGCTTGCTAGCTTCCTTGGTTGTTTGATTGTGCACGTGCTAATCTGGGCTGTACTTTTGGGGCCCCCAAAAGAATTATAAACAGGTATTCTCTAGGACCATTAGGGAAATCTTGAAGTTTCCCACAGTGCCACCTAGTAAGTTTAGTTTGGGCCTTCTCCTCTCGCAGATAGCAATGCAGGCTTCGCACATTGGTCTATTCAAGACCCATTTGAATGTATTCCACATTTTTTCTATTTTTGTATATACACTATATATAAATATACATATGTATATATATATATATATATGTGTGTGTGTGTGTAAACCTTTATATGCATGTTCTGTGTATACATGAACACACCCATACATACAGAACAAATAAACACACAGATGTGCGCAATATGATTAAACATACATACTTACATATTTACATATTTACATGTTTACATACTTACATACTTACACACTTACATACTTACATGCTTACATGCTTACATATTTACATGCTTGCATGCTTACATGCTTGCATGCTTACATACTTACATACTTACATACTTACATACTTACATACATACATATTTACATACTTGCATACTTACATACTTACATACTTACATACTTACATACTTTCATACTTACATACTTACATGCTTACATGCTTACATGCTTACATACTTACATACTTACATACTTACATACTTACATACTTACATACTTACTTAAATGCATACATACATATACACGTACATACTTAATCTTCAAGGGTTTCGGAGTCCTTGAGATTTTGGCCGGAAATATTGCTGCGCTAAGTCTAGGGCCTTCCTTGATCTGAGCTTAAAGTTTTAGAACTCTAGATTCGGAAGATCCGCAAAACCTAGTACGACCCATGGTGTTCCTTCATGTCTTGTAATGGTTCGGACTTGTATACGACGACTATGACATACTATGACTATGTCAGTTAGGACCGCCAAGGAGCCCGAAAGCCCAGCACTCAGGCAATACATTCTCAATACCCCTCTACAGCCCTGCTAAACCTTCACAGCCCTTGAAACTCACCGAATAATTCCGAAAAACCAGCCGTGTAAAAACCTACACAAACCCTTGTAAACACAAATTACAACCCTTCTGACGCCACCCTCACAAGCTTAACAAACTCTAAAACAACCCTGTAAATCCCTACAACAACCCTATAACCCCCCGTAACAACCCTGTAAAGATCTTATAATAGCGCCCTCTAAAGAAACCGATAAGCCCCCTATAACAACCATATGAAGATCCTATCACAGCCCTTTAACGAAGTGGTGTTGTAGGTTCTTTAATTGGGTTGTAACTATAGCTGCCCTACTTATAACCCAACTTATAACCGATCATGAACCCTAAACCCTAAACCCTAAACCCTAAACCCTAAACCCTAAACCCTAAACCCTAAACCGTGCATCCGAAGCGCAGGGACTCCTGGCGGTGGTCCAAGCCCAGAGATTCGGCCAAGTCCTACGTGGATGACACGGATTGGGGCACGGGGCTCGGTTTAGGGTTTGGGGGGTTTTTAAGGGTTTAGGGTTTAGGAGGGCTTAAGGTTTAAAGTTTTAAGACGTCCTTGACAGGATCTTATGGTGTTTAAGGCTTGGGGATTACAGTCTATAATGCTCAAGGCTTAGGGTTGAGGTTGCTTTACGGGTTCCTGTAAAGGTTCCTCTCAGGGGCTTTGGGCCTTGGGTCTACAAGGGTTTAAGGCTTTTCGTGCCCCCGAGACGGTCCCAGAAGGGGTCTAGGGCTTTGGGTTTCCAGAGCTTCTGTGAAAAGGTTCTGTAGAGGGCTCCGGAATTTGGGTTTGTATAAAGGTTCGATACAAGGTGTGTATATAGGAAATAAAACACGCTCCAAGCATAAACTATCAACCCAAAACTTTCTCAGGAGGGGGATGGCTTCAGACGGCTGTGTTTCGGTGCGTTTTGGGCCCTTGCTTTTGCATGTATGTAGCACACGTGCCGAAACAACCAACCCCACAACCTCAAGGTTGTACTACTCGTGACTCTGGATGCGCCTCCTGCTCAAACATGCCGTGTAAGCGTTGGATTTGGGTGATCCACAATACCAAGGTTGTCGTCCAACCCTAAACCACTACAGGGTTTGCTAGCGTTCTTCAAACTTGACGTCCCGGTTTGGGAGGAGCATACCGACATCATCGACTGAGTGTGGTTTTTTGTTAAATACTTGCGGGATTCAGTAACATTCCTGAGCACGACCAACTCCGGGACTTGCGTCCAACACGACTGGGGCAATACCTCGCTCATGGTGAATATAGAATGAAAGGTCTTTGTGCTCCATTTGCGAAGGTTACCCTGCCTGTCGCACGTGCTGGGCGTCGCTGGTGTCCAGTATCTGCCAGTTTCAAGTGCCGCTCGGATTGACGCGGGTAAACAAATGTCCAAACCTTGATGGCAACCGAAGTGCCATCGCAGAGGCGCGCACGGCAAACGCGCCCACAGCTACCGGCCCCGGCTGGTCGACACTTCGTTGCAGGCCCTCGTGTAGATGGACGTATGTAGCAGGTCCTCAGCGAGGCCGCTGGTTGCCTGGCGCAGAGAAAAGGCCTTGTGAACATGATGTCTTACTTGTTGCAAACAATTTTCCTTCTGTTGACGAGGCGTGGAGTCGAGATACCTGGCTTATGGGAGGAGGCGTGGTCTGGGAATGGCGGCCATTGACAAGGGTTTCTACAGGCCTCCTGCAACAGCTCGTAATCGATTAACATATCGGCAGCGAACGAGGAGGCAGGGCTGAGAGAAAGAATGCTGACTTGGACACAGACGAATGCGCAAAGCCTCACAGGCCCTCTTGCCGACTTCTCGGAGACAGATCGGCTGGGGGTCGAGCTTGACTCGGAGGAGGGGCAATGCCAGTCCACTGATACTGGTGCGCAGGAAGATTCATGCAGCATTGTAGGGCTATGGTTTGGCAAGAGAGCGATGGCGATACCAATCTGCAGGTGTGATTGAACTCCGTTGTACTGACGGTTTTTTGGAATTTAGGGGTACCATTTCTGGAGAAATTTTGGATTCTATTGATGAGGGTTCATGCTAACACTCGGTCTTGAGAGCCCAGCCCGCGGAGCCTTTGCACCGACTCAGGGGGATTGTAGGTTGTGCAGATGTTTTCAAGGCATGGAGCTTGTAGAGAAAGGCGCAAATGCGATTTCTAAGCTTACACTAGGTGTTTGAAGAAATCCGAAAAAAGCGTTCCTTTGGTTCCCAGAACAAGTTGGGGCCTCAAATCCCCGGACCCTCATCTATTCATCGGGCCCCTGCATTTGGCTCACGACAATGGTACTCCGTGAAACCGCGAGGCTCGTTGTGGACCCTACACCTAGTCCTCAAAAAGCCCTAAACGCCTATATGTTCTGTCTTCTGTTTACCATCTAAAATCTGAACAGCAACTACGAGTACTACGCCGACTACACGTACTAAAAGTACTACTACTGCCGCTGCTCCTGCTGCTGCTGCTGCTGCTGCTGCTGCTGCTACTACTACTACTACTACTACTACTACTGCTACTGCTACGACTACTACTGCTACTACGACGACTACTACTACTACTACTACTACTACCACGACACTACTACTAACACTACTACTACTACTACTACTACTACTACTACTACTACTACTACTACTACTACTAACAACAACAACAACAACAACAACAACAACAACAACTACTACTACTACTACTACTACTCCAAACAAGACACGATTCCTTCATGGCGGATTCTTAGTGTCTTAGCGGCACCATGATATGACCCCTAGATCGAATCCGACGTCTTTCCTCGCCTGGGGAGCTCATAAACCCTTGCAGCATACACCTTAAATGGCAATTCAAAAAAATCTTCAAGGTATAACCGCATGCACTTCTTTCTCTCTAAGCACCCAGACCATCAAACTGACAGCCAAACCAAGACCTCGAAACCGCAGAGCCATGACCCTGCAAAATCAGACTGAACACCTTGGACCCCAACTCCCTGTATCTTACTCAAACTAAATGGCATGCATACTTACATACATGTGTATATATATATATAGAAATATATAAAGGTCACAAAATGTATACACACACATGTGGCCATAAAAAGATACATTTTGATATACCAATAATTGTTACACCTGTGTACCGTTGTTGTCACGTCTCCTGTCCATGTGCTACTACGAAATGCCCTTCCCTTGTCGCTAATCCTAGAAACCTTGTGAAACCCTACAGAACCCTACAAAACCGCATGCAAACCTCATAAACCCTTTGAAACCATGTGTAATCAGACAAAACCCTATAAAAACCATGTAACCCCATGAAGACCCTGTACAATGCTGCTGCGGCGTCCTTGAGAGTCCAGGCCACAGAGCTGTTGTTGAGGCCCACGGTCAGCCTGGGTTGGTTGAGGCACGTAATTTAAGCTACCATTGTAAGCAAAAAAAAGGAAACCCCTATGATCTACCATAGATCTCCGAGTCATTCCCTAGTATGGTAACCCTAAACCCTAAACCCTAAACCTTAAATAAAGTTCCTTAGCAAGAGCCCAGGGGCCAGAGGCAGCAGTTGCATGCGAAGAGGGCGTAATGAAAGGTCCTCGTGTCGGTCGAGTCTCAGAAAGCATAGGCCTATAGGGCTTAGGGGAGGGTTTAGGGTCTAAGGGTTCCTGTAAGGAGGTTTATAAGGGGTTCTTATAAAGTTTAGGGAGGCAAACTTTTACGAACGAACCCTGAACCTTAAACCGAACACATCGGATTCGAGCCTGGTGTTGCTCAGAGATTTAAGGGTTTAGGGTTTAGGGTTTAGGGATTTAGGGTTTAGGGTTTAGGGTTTAGGGTTTAGGGTTTAGGGTATAGGGATCTGCGGGTTCAGGAAGCTTAGGCTGAAATTGGCTTAGACGTAGACTTTCGGGGCTTCAGGGATTTGAGGGTTTAGGGTTTAGGGTTTAGGGCTTATAGGGTTTAGGGTTTAGGGTTTGGGGGACCCGTGTGTCCTGGGCTTGTGTTTCATACACAAGGGCTGACGGGTTCAGGATTTAATGACTGGCTTCTCGTCGAGGAACTTGGTTGAAGTTACCACAACAAAGAAACCCGATTATTCACCATACATCCCTGCTACGGTAACTTAACTTAAGTTCAATAACTAGAACCAAATTTCTGTTAAGATGCTTAAGACCCTAGGCCCTAAACCCTAACACCCTTTGGTTTGTACTTTACGCTTGCGGTTTTGGGGAACCTGGGCTTTTTAGGGTGTTAGGGGCTTGGCGCTCAGCTTGGTTTTGGGTTTGAGGCTTTTTTCGGGTTTGCGGTTTAGGGTTTAGGGATTAAGGCTCAGGGTTTTTCAGGAACTTCAATCTTGGAAATTTGGTTGAGTGCTTTAGAAGGCTGAGGGGCTGTGTAGCGATTAAGGTTCAGGATTGTCTTCATTTGAGATTCTGGCTTGGCTGGGGAAGATTACAACCAGGCGACAGCTGAGATCAAAAGGATAATGCGCGGGCATGATGAAACTCCATTTTTTGTCTTGCTCAGCTTAAATATACACGCCCCCGATAAATACTAGTGCGTAGTGTTCCGCCGGATTTCCAGAATATTATCGCCCAAACTCTCTTCCAAGTACCGAGGTCCTGATTGTCTGTGTCTCGCAATGTCTCGCACCAGACCCCTAAACCCTAAACCCTAAACCCTAAACCCCTAAACCCTGAACCCTAGACCCTAAACCCTTTGTTTCGCTCAGCCTTTGCCTCTTGTCTTGAGATCGGAATAATTAGTAGAGAGAGTATCGGACAGTCCCAAGCTGTACTACAGCACAACCCCCCGACCTTCCATTGTTCCATGCATAAAGCCCCCATACTCAACACTGATGAAACCCTTCTCAGACCGTACAAGACCCTTTAGAGCCCTTTAGAAATCACACTTTTCAAGCCAGGGTGGCTCTGTCGACAAGTTGGAAGAGCCGGCCATGTGTACATCCACGGCCGCAGGCGGCGTCAATGCTCCACATGGCAGCGCAGAGGGGATTTGGGTTCAGGGTTTAGGGCCTAGGGAGTCGATCGTGTAGGTTTTAGGGTTCGGGGCTCTTGAGGTTTTGACGGGCTTGAGGGAGTTGATAATGTCGAGGGCTCTTCTTGCGGTTTTTGCCGGGGCTTTAAGGGAGCCTATAGTGCAGACTTACGTAACTTTAGTAGGGCTGTTCCGGATTTTGCAGGGTTTCTAGGCTTGCTTCGGCAGAATGATCTGAAACCTTACTGGGATGACGGTCGGTGAGTACTTGTGCTTGGGGGTGCCTTTGAACTTGGAGGCTCATGGGCAGTCATAAGTCGGTTATACGTCTGTTAACATGGACTAGAGGTATAGCTATCCTACTTGTGAGCCTACTAACAACTAAGCATGAATCTCCAGGATGAGAGCACGGAAGAGGGCACATAATCTGCCACTGCAAACGGCAGAGGCATACACCAGAGTTTGACAAGGCCTTACACCAGTGTCTTACTGTAGTATAAGGGCTCGCGGAAAGCAATCCCAAGTCCATGTCCAACGGGTGCAAGCTCACCAATTTGCGGGCCCCGAGTGCGCGGGAGCAAGCCTCTAACCCAAAGCCATGCGTGATGCAGAGTGTCCTCCTACAGCAAGAGGACGAGGAACTTTATCTTTCTCCTGTCGCCTTTAACAGCAAGCCCTACGAGAGGGGTACCTTAAGCGATGTCTCTACGGTCTTTATCAGGGGGCCTGAGAAAGGACAGCTCTATGGGCGATGTTTGCCCAAAAGCGCCTAACGCACAGAAACGTACCAAAGATCCCGGAGCCCTACGCCCACCAACAAAAACCGAAACCATAAGCCCCCAGAGTACCGGCAAGTCCACATATAGTATATAAGTATTTTATAGTAACTATCTAACAGAATATTATAGCATTCTATAACATATTCTAGTATCTTAGAGTATCCAGATAATACTGAGAGCTCACAAACAGCCCGAAAAGCCCGAGCAGATGGCCCACCACCGTCAAAGTGGGGTTCTTCCTCGCCTGGATCAGGGTTTAGGATTTGGGATTTCAGGTTTAGGGTTCGGGGTCTAGGGTCTAGGATTTAAAGTTTGGGATTTAAGGTTTTGGGTCTAGGGTTTAGGGTTTAGGGTTTGGGATTTAAGGTTTAGGGTTTAGGGTTTGGGATTTCAGGTTTAGGGTTCGGGGTCTAGGGTTTGGTCAACACAACTTCCTTGCATCTCCTCGAGCAGGGAGGCCTTCCCCGGGTTCTTTCTCAAGGAACTCAAGTTAAGTTTACGGTTTAGGGTTTAGGGTTTAGGGTTTAGGGTTTAGGGTTTAGGGTTTAGGGTTAAGTTACCTCAATAAGGCAGCCCGATTATACCCTAAACCCTAAACCGATGATGTACTATAGATCCCCACTCAACTACCATAAGCAGGAAACCCTATTATCTACGATAGACTATAGATCCCTACCACGGCAATGGCAGTTTGAATTATACACCTTGCTCTACAAAGAGCCCCTAAACCCTCAGCCCTAAACCTTCAACCCTAAACCCTAAACCCTCAACCCTAAACCCTAAAGCCTCAACCCTCAACCCTAAACCCCAATGAACAGTCCCTTTATCTCCAGGGCAGGCTGGAGCCACCCCGGCGGACCAGCAAGGCAGCACTACTTGGAGGTTCATGGCTCGCCGTGAGGCCCCTTAAAGGTTTAGGAGTTTTAGGGTTTGGGGCTTAGGGGTTTTAGGGTTTAGGGTTTAGGGTTCCGTAAGGTCCATGCAAGGGATCTATAAGGGTTCTGCGAGGGTTCTATGAGGGCTCTATACTTGGAGGCTCATGGTAAGTTGTAACTCGGCATATAAGTAGGGCTACAAGCAGAGTAACTATTGTCATAACCCATGCAAAAAGCACTTACAACCCCTAGTTATAAGTACAATCACATAAGTGGAGCAACTATAGTTGACTTTTCACCCCGCTTGCCACTACCCGCGGACCTGCAAGTATGGGGAGGTGCCGAGACTGATAGTATTCCCTGCGGTTCCTCATATATTCATACGACGATAGATCCCGTATTCCTTTCGAATCCCCTACCCGGCTTTTCCAGTACCAGGGGGAATTCAAAGGTTGTCCTTTGGGATGTTATAGGGGTTACAATAACCAAAAAGGTCAAAGGCAACCTACTCCACTACTACGAACCTTTACAAGCCCTTCCCCAAACCCTAAACATAGAAACCTTATAGAAACCTTATAAACCCGAAACATAGAAACCTTATAGAAACCTTATAATACCCCTTATAGTACCCCAAGGTTGAAGGCGACCTACTCTGAACCCTTCCATCCTTAAACCCACAGCAAAACTGCAAGACCGGAGTCCAAACATTGGTGATGGCTTCGGGGAATGGCATCCACATTCAGGCCCATGATGGGCCGATTCCAGCCCATGCTGGTGCGTGGGCAGCTCAGGCATCGCTGTTGCCATGGCCTGAGCCCGATGATGCCCATGAGCGGTCATGTATTCCATGATCGCTTAGGCTGTCGCCCCACGGTTTTCCACATGTGGCACATGTTTTGATGCCCCCCCATTTTAATGAGGTAGATCCAGCTGTACTCGCAGCCTGTACAGACTGAGTTCACCATCGATCAGGTGTGGGAAGTCACCGTATTACGGTACGCCTCCGGCAAGTTCTTGGTATTGAGGAGGCATGCGTATCCATCTAAGGACGCCAACCTCCCCAGGGACCAATCCATTCCGGTCACATCTGAAGTCCGAAGACTTCCGGTGCGAGGTCCTCGAGGAGCGACCAAAAGCGGTCAAGCCCCTCGTTCGACGTACTGACCCCCACGAGGGAGCTACCATTAACGGCGTCAGCTACTGCGCCGTGCTGAAGAAGCTCTGCTACAGAGTGGGGGCTCTTTAGGGTTTAGGGTTTAGGCTTTAGGGGGTTATGAGTTTAGGGTGTAGGGGTTCAGGGTTTGGGGATTAGGGTTTAGGGTTCTTCAGGGAGGTTGATATAGGGCTTCAGCTTTAAATTTCTTAGGATGCCCGGGTCGTAGCCCAGTCTCCGAAGTCCAGATCCCCAGCCCAGAACACCCAACGCCCTAATGTGGAGGGGGCCTGAATCATTAGAACAGGGTTTTGGGGTTTAGGGTTTAGGGGCCTTAATAATTAGACTAGGTTTTTGGGGCTTAGTATACCATAATTATAAGAAGGAACCCCCAAAAGAGTATTGGTAATTACTTTGGCCCTTATATTGTTCATTCCTTACCAAAGGCTCATAGAAGCCACATCAAAGCCGCAGAAGCCTGAGTGCTCCGTGAGAGATGAGAGAAGAGGTGAGAAAAGAGTGAACGTATGTTAAATTCTTATGGTTCCCCAGATCCCAAACCCCTAAACCCTGAACCCTAAACCCCAAACCCCAAACCCTAAACCCAAAACCCAAAACCCTAAACCGTAAACCCTGAACCCCAAACCCTAAACCCTAGTTGGCCTGCCACAATCCCTGAACCCTACAACCCAAACCGAACGACACGGAGCCTAGCTTCGCCAAGCGCTTCCGCGCGAAGCCATCCCAAAAGCACGTGGAGCCATCGCCACCTCTGGCTCTGGGGGCTTGTTTTGGGGGGCCGTGGGTTCAAGGTTTGCGGGTTTAGGGTTTAGAGTTTAGGGCTTTGAGGGTTTAGGGCTTAGGGTTTGTAGTTCAGGCTGCAGGTTTGGGGGTTTGGGCTTTGGGGCTTGGGGCTTACAGCTGCAAGGTTTTAGGGCTTCGAGCTCCAATATGTTTTAAGGGCTTTAGAGCTGCAAGGTTTTAGGGTTTGGAGCTTCAAGGCTTTAGGTTTAGGGGTTGGGGTTTATTGTTTTAGGGTTTAGGGTTTAGGGTTTAGGCTTTAGGCTTTAGGGTTTAGGGTTTAGGGTTTAGGGTTTAGGGTTAGGTCGTAACAGGCCAGGTTTGCAGTTCGTCGACCCCTAACACTTCGAAACGACTAAACCCTGCTATAGAGGCCGTAAAAACAAGGCGGGATGGGGGTTTAGGGTTATACTAAAATAAAGTGGGATGGGGGTTTAGGGTTATACTAAAATAAAGTGGGATGGGGGTTTTGGGGTATACTAAGTTGCTGGAGACTACGAGGGACATTATCCACCTTGCACAAACCCTAAGCCCTAAATCTTGCGGCGATATATACTTTTCTCTGGTTTTGCAGGAAGGACAGCTGATTTGCTTCATAGCCTGATCGTCTTCTCTACCAATCCTTAAACCCTGAACCCCCCCTAAACCCTAAACCAGAAGCCCTAAACTCTAAACCCTAAACCCTGAACCCTAAACCCTTTGTTAAGCCCCAAACCTCCTTGGCAAGGTCCGGAATCTTCCAGGGAGAAAAGCCATGGGGTCTCCAAAAGAGGGGTCCAAAGCGGCTTTGGGGTTCGAAGGGTTTGGGGCTTAGGGTTTAAGGTTTAGGGCTTTAGGGGTTTAGGGCTTAGGGTTTAAGGTTTAGGGTTTTAGGGGTTTAAGGNNGTTTAGAGTTTAAGGTTTAGGGCTTTGGGGTTTAGGGTTTAAGGTTTAGGGTTTTAGGGTTTGGGGTATAGGGTTTAAGGTCTAGGGTGTAGGATTGGAAGGATTCTTAAAGCATCACGGAGGCAGTCAGCAGCGTTACAAGTAAGGTAGGCTTGACAACCAGCCATGAACCCTTAACCCTATAGGCTCAACCCCCCAATGAAAATTCCCAGAGTATCAAGCTAGATTCCCAGGGTTTGAGGGTTTTGGAGTCTGAGGGTTTTGGATCTTGGGCACAGGGTTCTAAATTAGTTCAGGGTTTGAGGGTTTTGGAGTTTTGGATGGGGTTTTCGGGCTTGGGATCTTGTACTTAGGCCGGCGTAGAAATATTCGATTACAAGATCCCCCTAAACATCCCTAAAACCTAGCTAAACCCCGGGCCGAACCCCAATTCCTGCTCCCACTGATTTTCATGCGGCCGAGCTAGAGCTAGAAGAGCTCGAGCTCGCAGTCGGTATCATGACATCTCCGAGCTTCGCCTCGAACTTCTGTTGATGATATAAGTCCTGCATCAACTTAACGACCCCAAACTAGGAATTACGGTATATTCCTTATTATGGGTTTAGGGTTTAGGGTTTAGGGTTTAGGGTTTAGGGTTTAGGGTTTAGGTCATGCAGGATTTATGTCATCAACCGTTGCTCTTCAGAGACCCAGCTGCAGGCGCTGAGGGCTCCGAGCTCTACGAGTAGCTCTCATCGGAGCCATCGGCCTTGCTGTTGGAGACCTACACTGAAACCCTAAACCCTAAACCCTACACCACAAACCCTAAACCCCAAACCCGAAACCCCAATCCCCAAACCCTACACCCTAAACCCCAAACTCCAAAACCCAAAACCCCAAACCCTACACACTAAACCCAAAACCCCCAACCCTACACCCTAAACCCAAAACCCAAACCCTAAAACCCGAGCTCAGGCGATGGTCGCTCAACCAGCCCCAAGCTCGCGACCGCAAACCCTAGGCAGGAGACCGTTATGAAACCCTAGAGAAAGCCAAGTATAGGGTGTAGGGTTTAGGGTATAGGGTGTGGGGTTTAGGGTATAGGGTGTAGGGTGTGGGGTTTAGGGTATAGGGTTTAGGGTTTAGGGTACATGGTTTAGGGTATAGGGTTTATAGGGTGTAGGGTACAAGGTATAGGGTTTATAGGGCTTAGGGTTAAGTACAGGGGCCTTAATGAATAGAGTAGGGCCTGGGGTTCTTTGAAAGATTTCCTTACAGGGTTCCTTAGATGAAGACCCAGGAAAACCTGGTATAGGGGCCTTAGTAGTTGGAACAGGGTCCCTTTAAGGGTTCTTGTTCAAGGCCTCCTACAAGGATTACTGTAGGGGCTACAAAAAAGTTTTAGGGGAAAGAGGCCTTTATAAATGGAATAGGGTTTTGGGGCCCATAATACTATAATTATAATACGGAACCCTCAAAATACTATTGGCAATCATTTAAGCCCCTACATTATGCAATCTGGTGGAGGCCTTATGAAACCCGTCCTTAAGGCTCCTTATAAAGCCCTTATAAGAAAAGACTTGTAGAATTTGAGGCCCCTTACAAAGCCCTTATAGGAAAAGACTGGCAGAACCCTTTTAACTTATAACATCCATAGGAAGTTTCGGGTTTTAGGCTTCTAGAACCCCCCCCTATAAAACCCAGTCAACCCCGTGCTTGGCCCCTAGCCCGAAACCCTAAACCCCGAACCCTAAACCCTTCACCCTAAACCTAAAAGGCCCTGAACCCCGAACCGTAAACCCGTAGCTGGCGAACCTCCCGTTGCAAACGTGGCATAGGCGGGATGGAAAGCGATTGCATTCACCTGGACCGCGGCTTACTTGGAGATTCATGGTTGTGGGGTTCTAAGTCCCTGCACGCAGGTCAGAACTCTAGTTTCCCACTGCCTACACCCTAAAACCTAAACCCTAAACCCTAAACCTTAAACCCACGTATAAAACCTCCAAGTAGGGCCTGGGAGTTAAGGTCTCGGAATCGTAGGGTTTAGGGTGAACCGGCTTCCTTTCAGGAGTGTCTCTGAAGGGATCTGTAGGGGTTCAAGGAGATTTTCGGGTCACGGGTTTAGTCCTTTGGCTGCCAGGACTTTCGGATTCGGCTTTAGAATTTAGGGTTTAGGGTTTAGGGATAAGGACCTTAGTAACTAGAATCGGGTGTTGGGTGGTTTACAAGCGTTTTATGGGGGTTCTACAAGGGATTTGCAAGGGATTTGCAAGGATGCAGGGTCTGAGGTTTGAGAGAGATGTGTCTAGGCATTTCAGCTGCGGCATTGGCGAAGCTGCGGCTTACTGTAGGGGTTAGCCGAATGAGTTTGGGGATTTTGGGGTTTTGGATTTAGGCGAGGTCTAGGTTTCCGAGTTTGGGCTTAAGGTCCAGGGTGCGGGGTTTAGGGAAAGAGGTTTAGGTTTAGGGGTTCGGAGTTCAGGGAATACACTAGTAAGGTTTCGGTAAGTGCAAATGCTTGCACGCCTAGCGATATCCTGATCACATGTGTTGAGCAAAGCCTGACCCCAACATACTAAATCTTGAAACAGCCTTCGTGCCTTCTTCAACGGGGGCTTCTTCAACTATGGGCTTTAGAGCTCGGAAACCGCGCAAATCTAAACAAATCCTTGTGACTTGCTTCCTTGAATTGGGGGAACAAGTTTCTGGAATTGCGAAACTC
>CAJNDV010032750.1:19577-38955 GCA_905221635.1 Symbiodinium sp. CCMP2456
AACCCTAAAACCCCCAAACCCAAAACCCTAAACCCTAAAACACTAAACCCCTAAACCCTATTTTACTTATATACGGCCCCTTATATAGAACCCTATTATAGATCCCTTATAGAACCCTTTAAGGAGCCCTTTAAAGGAAACCCTTAAAACCAGATTTTACTCATGAAGGCCCCTACGTTCCAGTGCTTCTTCACCCAAGCGGCATAGCGCACGGAGTCGCCCTGAGGCCGGCTGCGACAAAGGGGCTCCAGCCTGGTGGAATTTGACAGAAAAAGCGGGGAGAACTTTGGTTCTAGGGTTTAGGGTTGTAGAGTTTTAGGGCTTTAGGGGTTTAGGGTTTAGGGTTTAGGGTTAAGGGTTTAGGGTTTAGGGTTTAGGGGTTTAAGGTTTTAGGGTTTAGGGGTTTATCGGCTTAGGGTTTAGGGCTTAGGGTTTAGAGGGTTTAGGGGTTAGGGTTTTAGGGTTTAAGGGTTTAGGGGCTTCGGGTTTAGGGGTTTAGGGTTTAGGTTAGGATGTACTTTGGAGTTTAAAGTGCCTGGTGGAGTTTGGCAAAATAAAAAAGCCTAACTGTGGTGTTGGGATGTACCGTGGAGTTTAAAGTAGGTAAGCTTGCGGGCGTAGGGTAGAATCATGCAGAAGCTTGGACTTAGGATAGAAGCTGTTGGAGTACATTACGTCTTTTTGGGGTGTCAGGCTTTAGCACGGCTCTTCAAGTCTTGCAGGACCCTCCAGAAACCCGCAAGCTAGCGGGTCAGGGTTTGGGGTTCGGAGTTTCGTTTTGGTACAGTGTTACGGTAGAGATTTGATGGTCCCTAAGTGGGTGAGGGCAGGTCAAGCCGAAAGAGACGCACTGTACAAAATCCCAAGCCCATAAACCCCAAACTCTCCACGAATCCTTACAGCACCCTAATTCGACTCCTATAGAACCCTGATAAAAGCCTTGAGTTAAAGCCTCGGCACTTTGAAAAGCCCCAAACCGCATTCTCTGCGGAACAATAATTGAAACCTCGAACAACCGAAGAACAACCTCCTAAAACCGCAAATATCCTGCTCCACGTGCATGCATCCTGACTGAATGATACTGAATGCATCGAAGGAGCGCCACGCGCCCCTCGTCGCTGCCTACAGCCGCGTGGTGCTCATCTGGGCCGATCCTCTGGGTGAGGGGCTTACGGATTTTTTAATAGAAAATGTCGAAGGTTTGGGGACCGATCATTTCTCAGCGAGAGTTGTTGAACGAAAGTTGGCGAAACATTTTGACAGACAAGATCTTTCAAACCCTAAACCCTAAACCCTAAACCCTAGACCCTAAACCCTAAACCCTAAACCCTGCTTTCGTTTTTTTTGGGCAGCGAGGCACTGAATTATGCGACAGGCTCAGTGGAAGGGCTGGGAGGGGCTGGGGCTGGGGCTGGTCGTGTGGCTGTGCATAAAAAACACACAAGTTCGATTTACATATTTTAGGGTTTAGGGTTTAGGGTTTAGGGTTTAGGGTTTAGGGTTTAGGGTTTAGGGTTTAGGGTTTAGGGTTTAGGGTGTTTCTTGGGGGGTTTAAAGTGTTCAGCCAAGTAAAGCTTTCAAAAAGGTTCAGGCTTCCGAAGGCTGTTCGGTGTTCAGCAGGCGAGGTCTCGGGTTCACAGAGTCTCGGTTTGAGGTTTTGGGGATTTAGGGTTTAGGGCTTAGGGTTTGGATTCAGGCCACTGGGCATATTAATAAGGTCCCTTGTATTAGAGCCATAGGTAGGGTTAAGAAGGGTCCCCTTTAAGGGGTCTCCCTATCACTACCTAGAAAGCTCCATTACGGGTTTGGGATTCTGGGCTCTGGGGTTAGGGTTTGGGATTCTGGGTTCTGGGGTTAGGGTTTACGGACTACGGTTTAGGTTTAGGCTTCAGGGTTTAGGAAGTACAATGGCCCAGAAGTTTGTCGGAGCTTAATCAACGGCACCGTAGCAAGGCTTGTAATGTAGGGGCCGAACTAATTACCAATACTATTCTGGGGTTCCCTTCCTATCCTTCTGACATAATATACCCCCAAACCCAATTCTAATTAATTGAGGCCCCTAATATAGAACCCTACTACGGATCCCTTATAGAACCCTTTAAAGAACCCTTTCTAATTATTAGGGCCCCCTATAGCACATTAAGCCGTGAACCTCTAAGCCCTAGACTCCAGGACTCCAATGGCCCCAAAACACCTGAACCCTTCAGCCCTAAACCCTAAACCCCGAAGACTCTAAGACCCCAAGAGCTCAAGGCCAAACTCCGCGAGCTGGGCTGGCGACTTGACGCATCGGAGCTGAACTTTCAGCAAGCTCTCCTGCAGAGGCTGCTCTTCGAAACTGAGTTTTGTGGGTTCGGGGTTTAGGGTTTAGGGGAGAAAAGGGAAAAGGGGACTAGGGTTTAGGGTTTACGGGTAAAGGTTTAAGGATTCGGGTTTTGGGATCAGGGTTAAGGCTTTTTTGGACTAGGGTTGTCGAGGGCTTAGAGTTTAGGGTTCGGGGCCACTTAAGGTCTTGATGATTAGGATGGGGACTGGGGGCTTACTATACAATGCCATAACATGAAGCCCGAAGGAATGCTATTGCGTAGGTGCAGGCCCTAGATTTGTGTGCAGGGTTCCAGAAACTTTGGTTGTGAGCGTTTAGACAGTACGTCGCACCGACCGGGTGTGTCGGCAGGCTTGAAGTATGGGGCAGTATGTAGGGGCCTTAATAATTAGANNATATATATATATGGGTAGTTCTCTAAATTAGGGTCCCTTTTGGGGTCCTTTTTATAAGGGTGCCGTACTATATTGGGGGCCCAAAAAGGGACCCAAATTTAGAGAACTGCCCATCCAAAAAAGTGTGTCGGGCACGGCTTGCATGACTTGTGACCCTGCTTACAAAGTCGCTGGGCTCCTTTACTCCGATAAAACCCTCTCGTAAACTACTCCGGCTCTCCCAGATTACTTCAGGGGCGTAAATAATAGGGCTTAGGGCCTATAAGGTTTAGGGTTTAGGGTTTAGGGCTTAGGGTTTAGGGTCTATAGGGTTTAGGGTCTAGGGTTTAGGGTTTAGGGGGGGGGCGTAAATAATAGCTTTTAGGGTTTAGCGTCTATAGACGTGGCTGGGATAATCGATGGGAGATGCGACACTCCCGCCAGCTTCTAGCTCAGACCCCTTCACTTTTCGTGCCTACGAATTCAAAGGGGAGTTTCCGAAAATAGGGGGTACCTTCTCTTCAGGTCCTTGTAATAAGGGTTTAGGGTTTAGGGTTTAGGGTTTAGGGTTTAGGGTTTAGGGTTTCGAGTAATAAGGATCCTACTGTTTCAGGGTACTATATTACGGTCCCCTATTCTGGGAAACACCCAAAGAACCAGGCTGAGGCACCATGAGAATTTACCTCATCGTCACCGGCTGTTTTCTGCAGGCCAGTGTCTTCTAGTACCAATGACGTAATGGCAGCGTAGCTCAAGGACTCAATCTCCTCACCACTGGAAATAGAGTTGAGCTTGCAAATGCGAGCTGCCTTGACGCCAGTAGCACGCTCGCTGGAGTTCTTGTTCGTGGTAATGGGCTGCCCTGAAGTTGTCATGCCGAAACGGCAGCTTTCGAATAATTGGGTGCCCGCGCAAGCCACTACTCCAGAACAAATGTAGCCGCTAAACCCTAAACCCTAAACCCTAAACCTTAAACCCTAAACCCTAAACCCTAAACCCTAAACCCTAAACCCTAAACCCTAATCCCCTAACCCTAAACCCCAAAACCCAAAACCCTAAACCCTAAACCCTAAACCCTAAACCCTAAACCCTAAACCCTAAACCTTAAACTCTAAACCCTACACCCTAATTTTTGCTTATGTGCTTTTTGGGGTCCAGATAAGGAGCCGAAGGTCGAGCAGAGTCTCCGGTTTAGGGTTTAGGGTTTAGGGTTTAGGGTTTAGGGTTTAGGGTTTCGGGTCTTCGGTGTAGGGTTTAGAGTTTAGGGTTTGGGGTTTGGGGATTACTATGGGGGGGGGGGCCTAATAATTACCAATACTATTTTGCTGGCTCCTGATTATATAAGTATGGTCTAGTATACTATACCCTAAAGCCCTCGTCTAGTGACAAAGGCCCCTACATTAACGGTTTCTATTTTGGGGCTCAGGCTTGGGGGCAGAGGGCTTAGGGCAACGAAACCCTACATTTTAATTTGTGGCTCAGGCTTGGGGGCTGAGGGCTTAGGGCCACGAAACTAAGACCCCCCGAATACAAACCCCTTCCGAAAATCTCTGAGACAAACACGACAAGCCCTTTTAAACGGTAAATGCCCTAAACCCTAAACCCTAAACCCCAAACCCCCTAAACCCCTAAACCCCTAAACCCGAAACCCCCTGAACACCTTTTAGAGACCTGGTGGACTGCAGCCGAAGGGCTAGTTTCTCCATCCGTTGCGACAGTTTCCGCAGATCGAAGACCTGAGATAATGTAGGGACCTTACTATATATTTCAATCAGGTTCGCAGGCTATTATAGTATGTAAAGTATATGTCAACAACACTTGCAGTATATTCTAACCTAGTTTCTGAACTCATGGCCCAAAGAGGTCAGTCTTTTCAATATGGTAGTAGAGACCAGTAGTAGTAGTACGGTACTTGAAGTACTAAGTGGAACATGTGCTTACGTTCAGGGCCAAGGTGTGGGGTGTACTGGCTTCGTGCTAGCGGTTGGTGTTCTGGTTAACCCTAAACCATAAACCCTGACCTGAACCCTTAAACCTAAACTCTAAACCTAAACCCTAAACCGTTAAACTCTAAACCCTGGGCCCTAAACCCTAAACCCTGAACCCTGGGCCGTAAACCCTAAACCCTAAACCCTTAGACTCTAAACCCTGAGCCCTAAACCCTAAACCCTGGGCCGTAAACCCCAAACCCTAAACCCTTAAAAAAGATCGAAGTCAACTCGGGGCTTGGTGGAGCCTGGGGTCTTCAGAGTGCGTGGCCTGGGGTGGGCTTTGTAAGGGAGAAGCCCTTTGGGGTGTAATTTTGGGGCCTTAATAATTAGAATAGGAATTGGGGTATAGGGTTTAGGGTTTAGGGGCTTTAATAATTAGAATAGGCTTTGGGGTATATTATATATATATATATATATATTTATAATAAGGAACCCCCAAAAAACCTGTTCTACTTATTAAGGCCCCTACATTGGTGTTCCTTCCTTGAAGAGGGTGGAGCTCTATGGGTTTCCAGAAGGGCAGGCAGAGATGCTGGTGGAACGCTTTTCGGGTTTAGGGTTTAGGTTTACGGTTTGGGTTTAGGGCTTAGGGTTTAGGGTTGCCTTGCTGAGCTTCAGGTATCTGGGTTCTCGAGTTTGCAATACTCAGACATGGAAAACATGCTAAACACATGCAAGGCTTCCAGGGTGGGCGTTTTAACAGTGTGCAGGGTACTGTGAGAACCAGCAACAATGTCAGACAGTGGCGTCGGAATTGTTGCGTCGACAAAGTCTCATATCAAACCCGTGGCACAGAAAGAACGAAGCTACCCACGACCTCGTCGGTGACTGTTCCACCGAAACAAGCGCTGCAAGTGCTGTCTTTTCCCGTAAGCCCTAAACCCAAACCTACTGACAAACCTCAGGCCACATGACTGGAGCCCTGACTGGCGGAGCTCCAGTGATAACGACAATAATAGGTACATAGGCGGGACTCGTCTTCTTCAGAAGTTTACTACTTTACTAGTCTGCCAACTTTTCATAAGAAGGGCACCCCGAATCTGTTGTCACTAGGCACCCGGCGTGGAGACAGCGATCGGACGCGCCGACAATGACTTTGTTGCCTTTGGCGTCCTCAGGCGTGCCCAAACGCTAAACCCTAAACCCTATACCCTAACCCCTACACCCTACACCCTAAACCCTGAACCCAACCCAAGATCCTAGACCCTCCAGCTCTGCCTCAAACCCCGAAACCCCAGTGTAGGGCTTAGGGTTCTTGATTCGCCGCACCCACAGCTGCGAAATTGTAGAGGCCGTATCTGGATAATTCTCTGAATGAGGGTCCCTTCTTCGGTCCCTAATATAGTACAGCATTCTTACAAAAACAACCCTGAAAGGGACCCTTACTTTAAAGAACTACCCATCTAGCATTCTGCCTGCGCGTAGCTGAAGCAGAACCGTATCCATGCGCATCGTAAACCTTACAGTGACCCTTACCCTTTGTCGGCATAGTGTAGTCTTATAGAAAACCTCATGATACTCTTTGCAGGATGGCAACCCTTCACAAAACTCTTGCTTAAAGCAACCGTCCAATCGAAACCCCTCCATAATCCCTTGCGAAACATTGTAACTGAAGCATGAGAACAACAACCTCAATAACACCCCGATTTTGTTTCCGGAAACCTGTAATCTATAAACTTCTATACTACAAACGTTTGAAGTCGTCAAAATCTCCATGCACAGATCAGGTAACTATCGGTATCTGCCTGTAAAACCTAAAAGCCTTTAACCCCAAAACCAGAAAAAAAAACACGTAAACCCTAAACCATAATAATAGGCATCTATAGTAATCATACGGCTTCCTTATTACAGTACCTCAGTCTAAGAAGCCCTTAACCCTAAGCCCTTAACCCCTGAACCCAAAACCCTAAATCCTACACCAACCCAAAACCCCTAAACCCCTAAACCCAAAACCCCTAAACCCCTAAACCCTAAACCCCTAAACCCAAAATCCCGAACCCTACACCAACCCAATTGTCCGAGTCTCCATGCTGAAGGCCTTCGCCCCGAGCTTCGCGCTGGCACTGGCCTCACCCGGCCTGCCTCGGTGCCAAAGTCGCGGCTTGAGGGTTTAGGGGATTAGGGTTTAGGGTTTAGGGTTTAGGGTTTAGGGTTGAGGGTTGAGGGTTGAGGATTTAGGTTTTAGGGTTTGGGGTTTGGAGTTGAGGGTTTAGGGCCTCAGGTTATGGGATTGGAGTCTATAGGGTGTACTACTCCGGGTTTAGGGGGTTCTTTGTCGGGTTAAGATTTGTATTGCTTCGTGGCCTGCTTGTAGGATTCTTCATAGAATGCTTTACCGAATTTGTCAAAGGTTGAAACCGCTCTACATTATGTGTTTTAGTAAGGTTCAGAAGACTTGAAAAGGCTATCAAGGTGTTCCACTGGGTGCTTTTTGCACAGGGCATCTTGGAGGGTCCTATTGCAGCAACAATAATTAGTTTAGGGTCCTTAGTAGCAATGCAGGATTTATATCATCAACCTCTAATCTAAAGCGCCTGCAAAGTTGGGATTCTGCCGTGGGGATTTACGGGTTTTCGGTCTACCCATAGGCCCCATATTAGTTCCTTTTTGTGGCGTATATTTAGGATCCTATTAGGGAATCCCGAAAAAGAACTACTATGGGGGGTCTGGTGATTGGAGCTTGGGTGTAGGGTTTAGGATTTGGGGGTTAAGGTTTAAGGGTTAAGGGTTTAGGATTTTGGGTTTAAGGTTTCGGGTTTAGGGTTTTGGGTTTGAGGCTTAAGGGTTAGCGGTTTACAGTTTTGGGTGTAGGGTTTCGGGCCTCCTATCTCTAATGGTAATCTGAACCAGGTTAGCTGACCAGGGCCTAGAAAAGCCAAGAGACAGCCAGAGCTACCAGAGAGCCCAATACCTTTCCAACATTAAGGAATATGGGTAGTTCTCTAAATTAGGATCCCTTTTGGGGCCCTTTTTATAAGGGTGCCGTACTTTTGGGGGGACCTAGAAGGGGACCCTAAATTAGAGAACTACCTATATGGCTCTACGGTTTAGGGCCGGTTGAGGGTTTAGGGTTACTGAATCCCTGGCCGGGGGCGAGAATCCCATGCGCAGAGAGTCTTGTCCCAGGACGCAGACAGAACTTGGCGGTGCCTGGCTCAGGCATGGAGGGTTTAGGGTTTCGGGTGCATGGTTCCCTCAACCCCTAAACCCTTAAACCCCTAAACCCTGAAACCCCTAAACCCTGAAACCCCTAAACCCTGAACCCAGGTAAGGTTCAGGGTCTGCTTCGGAGATTAGCATTAATTGAACCTGAAACCCCTAAACCCTAAACCCTAAACCCTAAACCCTAAACCCTAAACCCTAAACCCTAAACCCTAAACCCTAAACCCTAAACCCTACACACCTTACGCAGGCCCTGAAGTCCAACTGTGGCGGTCCTGAAACTTGGTTTAGGGCCTTGCATTTCTTCTTAAACCCTAAACCCTAAACCCTAAACCTCCAACAGGAAATCCTTGAATTGAGGAAAAGAGCCGGATCTTGGAAGGCTACAGTTGCTCCAACAGACTAGGGTTTAGGGTCTAGGGGTTTAGGGTTCAGGGTTTAGGGTTTAGGGTTTAGGGTTTAGGGTTTCAGGTTTCAGGTTTAACCGTATCGAAACAATTTTGAACTCTTCCCAGGAACAGTAAAGAAACCCATTAAAAACCCTCCTCAGCACTCCAAACCCGAAACCCTTAGAGGAACCCTGAAAGGAACCCTTAAAGGATCCCCTAAAGGATCCCTTAAAAGATCCCTTAAAGGAACCCTCAACCCTAAACCCTAAAAGGAACCCTAAAACCTAAACCCTTAGAGGAACCCTAAACCCTATAAACCCTAAACCCTTAAAGAAACCCTAAACCCTAAACCCTTAGACGAACCCTAAACCCTATAAACCCTAAACCCTTAAAGGAACCCTAAACCCTAAACCCTCAAAGGAACCCTAAACCCTATAAGCCCTAAACCCTTAGAGGAACCCTTTAAAACTCTTAAGGGAACCTCACAAGTCCGAGGTACTCTGTAGGGGCTTAATGTTGGGGCCTTAATATGTTGTACTATGACTCTCATGTCAGGAACCCTCAAAACCCTATTCTAACTCTTAAGGCCCCTAATATAGAACCCTATTGTAGATCCCTTATAGAACCCTTGCGAAGGAGCCCTTTAAAGGAACCCTCAAAACCCTATTCTACTCATGAAGGCTTCGGGCTTCGGGGTCTAGGTCTGGGGGCTCGGGGCTGAGGGATTTTGGATCTGGCGGCTTTAGGGTTTAGGGTTTAGGGTTTGGGGCTTCGGGTTTAGGGTTTAGGGTTTGGGGCTTCGGGTTTAGGGTTTAGGGTTTGGGGCTTCCGGTTGAGGGTTTAGGGTTTGGGGCTTCCGGTTGAGGGTTTAGGGTTTTGGGTCTTAGGATTTAAGGCTTAGGGTTCAGGGTTTGGGGTCTAGGGGCTTAAAGGTTGAGGCACCCGAAGATTTAGGGGTTTTGGCGCCTAGCCTACGGGGCCTAGGTAGACCCTCAGCCAGGGCACTCGCTGTCGTACTCCAGGCATTTCACCGCCTTCCGAACCCGACGCCCGGTTTCGTGCTGAGGGTTCCGGGGGTTCAGGATAATGTAGGGGCAATAATAATTAGTATACTCTAAATCCTAAACCCTAAACATTAGAACAGGGTTTTGGGGTATATAATAAGTATACGATAAATATAATAAGGAACCCTCAAAATAGTATAGGTAGCTATGTAAGCCCCTAGATTACACTGAGAGCCCAGTATCAGCCCAAGACTGTTGTATCATTGGATAGTCACAGGAATAATCATGCTAAAGGATCTTGAGGCCCAAAACGCACACCTAGTGGAACCCTACCGAAGCCGTGTTTGAAAAGATTAGAATCACTAGAAGGCGCTGTGATTGTAGTGGCTTCCCCTCGCCCATTGAAGCCTTCGACGCGGAAATCGCTACAAGCTAACCTCTAAACGCCTAGCCCTGGGCTATGTTGAATCAGTAGTGTTAAGTAATGGGTTAGGTATATCGGCAAATGCAAAAAAAGGTGTTTGCAAAAGAAGTTCTGTTAGCTAAAGCTACTTTTCATCGGGGGTAAGGTCTTCATGGGTGCCAGACGTGAGGTCTAAGTGCGTTAATGAGGGTTTAGGGGGTTAGGGTTTCGGGTTTAGGGTTTAGGGTTTAGGGTGTGTTTTTTAACCTTAAGTGCACACCTTTTGAATTTGGCTATTTTTCGAGTCGGGGACAAGGCCGAAGTGCTCAGGTTGTTTTTCTGCACGGCGGTTAGGGTTTGGAGTTTAGGGTTCGGGTGTGAGGTTCCTGTAGCCGAAAAGACCTACTGATCTCGGCGTCCTTATTATGGTTTGTTTCTTAACCCTAAACCCTAAACCCTAAGTCCTAAACCCTAAACCCTAAACCCTAGACCCTAAACCCTAGCTAGGTCTTTTGGACCACAGGTAGGGGTGTAGGGTTTAGGGGTCGGGGTTCACAGTTTGCTGTGTAGAGTTTCGGGTGTCGAGTTTACGGTTCCCCAGGGCCTGTCTAGGGGGTTCTATAAGGCAAGGTGGTTAGGGTTTAGGGTTTAGGGTCTAGGGCTTTATAAGGTCAAGTATAAGGGTGGCTTTATAAGGGCTGAATCATTTGTTGTAAGGGTTTCTACAAGGCTTTAAAAGGTCTAAGATAAGTTTTGTGAGGGTTGCAAACTCAAGTCACTGTTGTTCTCATTGCAGTTCCTATCATAGTGAGCCGCTGCCTCAAACAACATGACCTAGTCATGCTGGCTTCCGCTTCCGATGGTGGGGGATGCAAAGGAACGACGGTCTAATTCAGGAAGCCCTCAGAACCCTGACGCCCTGGACACCTGCAAACCCTGCAAGATTAAAGCCTAGTGGAGGGGCCTTAATAATTAGAATGTGGTTTTGGGGCCCATTATACTATAATTATAACAAGGGACCCTCAAAATAGTATTGGTAATTATTTAGGCCCCTATAGTACAACTTGCTGACCCTAAACTCTTTAACCCTGGACGGTCGTCTCCCTACTCCGCCTCGCGATGCTCCCCGATGCATGTATCGCGATGACTGCAGAAGTCCTTTGGCTGGGGTTTCTGGTGCCTTCAGGGTTTGGGCTGGGTGTAGGATCTTGGGTCGAAGGATCGGGATTTAGGGAAGGGTTGTATTGGGATGAGAAGAAAGACCTCATCAACTAGAAGTGCTTTTGGGATAACTTATAGTATAGCTATTTGGAAACACAAGCATCTGGCTGTATGTCATACTAGGATTCTGTGACTGATCCGTGGGCCTGTTAAGTAAGCCCTATGCTCGCAGCCCCACCATCGAGGCCCCAAACCACAGAAACCCCAAACCCTATTCAAACCCAGGTGGCCGATGCCACAAGGGAGATGTTTCAGAAAACAGTAAGCCCCTCTTACAGACCCTAAATATTCGGATGCTCGCTACAGGGTAGGGAGCCCTAACACCAGCTAGCAGTCTGGCTTCCCGACTTACTAAAACCAAACGCACTTGCAAAGTCCTCTGATCTTTGGCAAAGGAAGTATTATTGCTATTATTACTATCGTGTAAGAATAGTCTTATAATTAATCTCATTACTATTGTTGTAGCAACTTTGGACGTCTTGTTTAAGGGACCCAAGAAGCTCAACGCTAAAGCGGGGTTCAGGATTTCAACCCTAAACCCTAAACCCTAAACCCTAAACTGCGGGCTAAGCGTCAGAGAGCATGACCTTCTTGGACAGCCCCGCTGCAACGCATTTCAGGGAGTCCTCGGGTCGCAAGCTTGCGTGGCAATCTAGGTTTAGGGTTTAGGGTTTAGGGTTTAGGGTTTAGGGTTTAGGGTTTAGGGTTTAGGGTTTAGGGTAGGTGCGTGGATAACTGAAAATCACGATTCTGGAGCATGCTACAGTATAAGAGTAGCCTTCCGTACCGAGAAGCTTTTGGGCTGTCATGAGCACTGTAGCAAGGCATGATCAGCTAGCTATGTTTGACGAGCTTCCCAAAAAGGTCATGTTCGACCCGCCTCAGCAGCAGTCAACCCAGAAGACCTAAACCCTAAACCATCAACCCCAGGCCTAAACAATCAAAATTAGAGCACGAGCCTGGGATGTTTAGTCTTTTACTTCTCTGTGGTTCAAAAGTGAACGAGCACATAGCTGTTCGGCGATCGCACTCGTCAAGAATCAAAGCCCCCAAAAGAACTACTAAGCAGACTCTCCAGCAGGCCCTTCAACGCACTCTTGCACTATTCGGTTTCGATAGGGATCCCCAAAGCAAAAAAGGAAAACTCCCTAGCCCCAGACCCCAAACTGAAAGCTCCAAGCTCCAATTTCCCAAACCTGATAGAACCCCTGCAGAGCCCTTCTAGATCCCCTTAGAGGATCCGTTGCAGTATCCTTTCAAAGAGCCTTTTTAAGATCCTGACCATGAATTGGGGTTCTCTGCGGCCCAGAGCCATTCAAATAGAATCGAAATCTCGGGATAGGTGAGCTACGGTTTAGGGTTAAGGGTCTATAGACCCCGTATAGCGCCTGAAAGAGATCCTGTTCAAGCACCGTAAGATCCGACGAAACCTAGCCCAAGCCTGAAATTCTCAGACTTGTGCATCGAATGCCCATGGAACATTTAGGGCCGAAATAGCTAGGGTTTTGGGTTTAGGGTTTAGGGTTACCCCGGGGGCTGCTTGCTCTATTTTTGCGATGAGATATCCCCAAAAAACCCGCCCTTAAAAATAAAGTTGCACAGGGGCGCTTGGTATGAGAGAACTGGGTAATGTAGGGGCCTTACTAATTAGAATAGGGTTTTGGGCTCCTTTGTGCTATACCTAGAATAAGGAATCCTGCAGAATAATATAGGCTTCTATGGTAAGGAACCCTGAACCCTAAACCCTATAATCCCTCAACTTTTAACTCTGCCGGAGAGGGTCCTCGAAGAAAGCTGCATCGAGGATTGGCAGCGGCTGCTTGTGCTGGCCTGGCATCGCGAGTTCCTCAACGCTAAGGGTTTAGGGTTTAGGGCTTAGGGTTCAGGGGTTTAAGGTTTCGGTTTTAGGAGTTTAAGATTTAGGTTTAGGGTTTAGGGCTTAAGGTTCGGGGGTTTAAGGTTTCGGCTTTAGGAGTTTAGGATTTAGGGTTTAGGGTTTACGCTCAACCAGGTATCCGGGACGCTGTCAGCAGGGTTACAAGTACCCGTTTGTATGTTATATAAGTATAAGTAGGTATGACTACCCTAAACCCTAAACCCTAAACCCTAAACCCCAGGTATGACTTTGATACAGCCGCACTCTCTCCCGGGATCCTTCAAGAAACTGAAGATCTAAACCTACTTCTTGAATCCTGCACCGGACTTCCGGGAAGCCCTTTGCCAATGTAAACCCCTGACGGATAAACCCCCGTACCTGAAAAAGTGCGATATTTGCGATCCTGATACGAAGGCCATTCAAGCCCAAACTCCGTAAGACCCTAAACCCTAAACCCTAAACCCTAAACGCCAAAAAGTCGCTTAAGGCCCCATGAGCATCCCTCCGACTCCGTCTTCGACTTCTTTAAAGCCCTCTGGAAGACCGCTTTGAACCCCAAAACCCTACATTCTGTCCCAGCCCAGAGAAAGCACCCTAAGCCCAAAAATCTCTATAAGTACGTAAGCCTAACGTAGGGGCCTTCATAGTTAGAATAGGGTTTCGGTGTATAATATACTACAGTTATAATAAGGAAGCCCCAAAATAGTATAGGTAATCATTAAGGCCCCTAAACCCTAAACCCTAACCCTAAACCCTAAACCCTAAACCCCAAACCTTAAAGCCTTATATATGACGGCCTTTGGGATCCCTCTACCTATAAATATACCATGGTAGTAATAAGGAAGCCCCCAAACTAGTAGTAGGTAATCATTAAGGCCCCTATATTATCTTCCCCTAAGGGTCCAAGTACCCATATTTTAAGGACTTTGCAGCCGTTTTTGGTACCTAAAACCATAAATAAGGACTACTTGGAGCCTCGCCCTAAACCCTAAGCCCTAAACCCTAAACCCTAAACCCCAAACCCTAAACCCCAAACCCTAAACCCTAAACCCTAAGCCCTAAACCCTAAACCGTCAGGGTTCAATCTCTGGCCGGAGGGCCCAGGAGACGCCGCGTCCCAGCGTCATAGAGTCGCACCGTCCCTCAGAAGGCAGGGCTTCCAAACCCGAAGCCCTCAAGGGCCCGAAGCCCCCAAATCCTCAACGGCCCTACTGAGCCCTAAAGCCCTAAGCCCTGAGCCCTAAAGCCTAAACCCTGAAGCCCTAAAGCCCTAAGCCCTGAGCCCTAAGCCCTGAAGCCTGAAGCCCTAAAGCCCTAATCCCTAAGCCCTAAACCCTGAACCCTACAATCCCTCAACCTTCATCCCTATAATCCGTAAACCCTTACCGTTTAGGGTTCGCGCTTTCGGCTTGGCGCTTTGAAGCTTAGGCCTTCAGCGAACTGAACGGGGGTTCGGGGTTTGGGGTTTCGGGCTACGGCCCTGGAGCGCTGAGGGCTTAGGGCTTAGGGTGTAGGGTTGAGGGTTGAGGGTTTAGGGTTTAGGGTTGAGGGTTGAGGGTTTAGGGTTTAGGGTTCCGGGTTTAGGGCTGAGGGTTTAGGGTTGAGGGTTTAGGGTTCAGTGTTTAAGGGCTGAGGGTTTAGATTCATACGCCTTTCCCATCCTTTCATTTAATCTCAGTTTGCAGAATTTGAGCCTCGTTACATGTACTGTCACGGTTTCAAAACCCTAAGCCCTAAACCCTAAGCCGTAGACTGTAAACCCTAAACCCCAAGCACTAAACTGCAGACAACAAACCCCAAGCGCTAAACCCTAAGCCCCCAACCCGAAGCCTCAAACCCATGTCCAAGTATCTTTAGGATGGCTTCCAACTTCGGGATGGGCCGTGAGCGTGGGGGGTTTCAGCATTCCAAATGCTCCAACTTCCCATGTGGACGGATCCCCAACCCTAAACCCAAAACCTTAAACCCTAAACCCCTAAACCCTAAACCCTAAACCCCTAAACCCTAAACGTTAGGTCTAGGGGGTTTAGGGGTTTAGGGAATTAGGGATTTAGGGCTTAGGCTGCAGGATGTCGGGGCGATGGCTTGGGGCTTGGGAATTTAGGGTTCTTCCATTGGCAGATCTCTAAATTAGGGTCCCTTTTTAGATCCCAAATATCGTACGGCACCCTTATAAAAACGACCCCACTAAACCCTAAACCCTAAACCCGGGAACTACCCACATAGTGTTTCGGTGCTTGGCGCTGCAGGCTCAGGTTGGAGGTGCATGGCGAGCATCTCAGGAACAAAAGCTGCAAGGGTTTAGGGTTTAGGGTTGAAACTTCAGCTACAGTCTGCATAACCTTCCCTAAACCCCTAAACCCTAAACCCTAAACCCTAAACCCTAAACCCTAAACCGAGTAAGGAGAAAAAGCTTTCAGGCTTCTAATGTAGGGGCCTCTGTGCTGCATCCCAGGCACCATCCCAGGAGGCAGCAAGGAACTGACAGTTTCCTCCGCAAGCAAAGGAGGGTTTAGGGTTTAGGGTTTAGGGTTTAGGGTTTAGGGTTTAGGGATGGAGGCTAGAAGGCTTCAGTGCATTTGTTTCGACTTCGGCTTTAGCTTTTGGCAGGTGTGGGGGTTTATGTGAGGAAGCGTGGGTCAGGAAGGGTTTAAGGTTTAGGGTTCAGCAGCTCCGGATCGAGCAGTTTCTAGCCGAGCTCAACTCCGGAAATCATCCCTCCCATCCAAGATTCCATATCACTAGGAAATGGTTATACTTGTATTAAGTTTGAAGGCTGTAATCCTAAAACCGAAAAATTGAACCCCAAACCCTAGTCCTACCTTAAACCCTAGGCCCCAAAAACCTGGGCCCAAAACCCTAAGCCCAAAGCTTTAGACTTTAAATCCTAAGCCGCAAAACCTAAGCTCTAAACTAAGCCCGAAGCCTAAGCCTTAAACCCTAAACCCTAAGCCCCAAACCCTAGGGCTTGAACCCTAAGCCCCAAACCCTAGCCGCCGAAATCGACAAACCCTCACGAAGGACCGGCTTCGTGAGGATGTGGCGATTTCTTCGGCGAGTGGAACTCGCCAAATTCTCACGAAGGACCGGCTTCGTGAGAATCCGGCGCTTCCTTCGCAAGAGCTTTGGCGAACAAAAATCCGAAATCGTCATTTCCCTCACGAACGAACTAAAGTTTGAAATCATTTTAGAAAGAGTGTTTAGGGGCTGCTCGCTCAGCATCAAACAATACAGAGTCTCCCAAACCGCGATGAAGCCTCAACCCGAAGCCTAGCCTGCGGCTCCCATTACCTACTGTTTCGGGGGTTCTCCAGAATGAAGAGAGCAAAATTTACCATTTGTGTGGGTTCTGGGCTAGAGCTTTTAGGGTGGAGGGTTCGGGGGTTTGGTTTGGGGATGTTCGGGTTGGGTTCAGGAGGGTCGAGAGCTTAAAGTTTAGGGTTGACGGTCTAGGGGTTTAGGGTTTAGGGTTTAAGGGTTTAGGCTTTGGGGTTTAGGGTCTACGGTCTAGGGTTTAAAGTTTGGGGTCTAGGGGTGGGTTTCACGGTGTGTTGCGCAGAGTCTTCTGTGGTTTGGACAAGCAGGACCTCGTGTCGTACTGCCGTAAACAACCAGCATGCGTCGAAGGAGCTGCACCCTCTCGGTGGTTGATATTCTATGTTTTGAAAATCAACCGCCACGAGGGTGCTAGTTGAACACGCCGGTTTCGTCGTACACACTTCTTGTATATGCTGGTTGTACACGCTTGTTTCGTCGTCACACGACAGAGGCACAAATCAACCACGGAAAGGGTGCTAGTTGAGCATGCTGACAGCGTGTTCAACTAGCATCCTCTCGGTGGTTGATTCGCTATGCTTGAACCATTAACCACCGCGAGGGTGCTAGGATGTGCTAGAAGTCAAAGGCGCCAAACCAACCACCGAGAGGGTGCTGGTTGAACACGCAAGCCTAGTCGCACGACCAACGGGAAATCGCTTTCCAAAGGCTTCAGGTGTTGGTCGGTGAACTCGACGGGGATGTCGCACGCATCCCCTGACATGGTACCAATCCGGAGTGCAGCTTCAGGAACGACCCAATATTTGGCCGCCCTCGATCACTCGAGGATAGCGTGCTGCACCACAACCAAATACTCCGATAGCCAGCCGGGCAACTCTGCTCCGCCGCAGTCTTACACCACGGCTGCCACTTTTACGGGTTTCTTCTGCCTTGGCAAGTTCAAAGCACCTGCGGCCTTCTTATGATCCTCCACATGCAATCTTCCAGACCTAGCAAGCCCTAAACCCCTGCAGCTCCGCTATCAACCAGCCTAGTAAAGCCTGAACCCGAAACCTGAAATCTAAAGCCCAAACCCAGAACCTAGTCAACTAGATCATAAACCGTACCCGTACCTTACACCAAGGTTGTGATCCCTAATGAGTATAGCTTGTCTACCATCAAAAATTGGAGGCAAACAAACCCCGGCGCAACTCTGAATTTCTGCCTTCTGCTGGCGCAAAACGCACGCGGGAAATGCAATCCAGAGGTGGATTCGGCAGCTTCGTCATCGGGCAAAGGCAAAAGCGAATGGCCTTCTAGGATTCCGTAAGGATTCCGTAAGGCTTTACGGTTTAGGGTTTAGGGTTTAGGGTGAGGGCTATCTTTGGGGCTTTGGGTCTTGAGGGCTACTCGCATAGCCACCTCAGGAGCTGGACTTCTGCTTTGCTTTTCACTTTATGGTTTAGGGTTTAGGGTTTAGGGACTGATGCTTCAAGTGCTATACACTTTCACTATATTCGTGAAAACGAAAGGAGTAATCTAGCGAAATCTGCGATTCTCGTTTGTTGGGCTTCTTCCGATGAAGGCGGTAGGTCAAGAGTATTTACAGCCTTTGTTCGGGTTTCAGGCTTGTTGGTGGCCCTGAACCCTAAACCTCTAAAAACCCTGAGCCCCTAAACCCTAAACCCCTCAACCCGAAGCCTGCGAAGCTCTGGAGCCAAAGGCTGCAGAAGAACGTTTTTGGAGGGTTTAGGGTTCAGGGTTTTTGGAGGGGTGTGAAGTGCATGCGAGGGTTTGCGGCTTTTGGTTTTGGGTTTGGGTTTTTGTGATTTATTGCGGCTCTTGTTTCGTGCTTCGGGTATCGGGGTCTCAGTCACCCAATGACCTAGTCCACTGCACTCAGTAGAAACCCCGGCCGTAGAACCCCTGAGCCTCGAAATGGCAAACCCCGCAAAACCCGGCCAAGCCTGAACCCTAAACTCCATCAACCCCCTGAGGGGTTGGGGCCTCTCGGATCCCAAGAATCTCACACCCTCAACCCTAAACCCTAAACCCTAAACCCTAAACCCCCAATAATCCTAAGTCAGAATACTCTGGTCCCCACAGAATCAGAAACCCCCACGCAACCCAATCCATCACGCCCTTAACCCCAAACCCCTAAAGGAACTCTTAAAGGAACCCCTAAAGGAACCCTTAAAGGAACCCCAAGGGGAGCTGGCTCCTTTTCTGCGATGAGATCAGAAGCACCGGTCAGAGAAGCTCGGGTCTCTGTGGCCAGTAGGAGTTCTATAAACTTGTGGGCTTTAGCTATTAGAATAGGGGTTGGGGTATATGATACTGTAATTATAATAGGGAGCCCCCAAAACCCTATTCCAATTATTAAGGCCCCTACAGTAGAGTTGTGGGCTTTAGTGGCTTTGTTTTGTTGGTGTTGACGGTTTAGGGTTTAGGAGTCTAAGAGTTTAGGACTGTTTGTTCGTGGCTAGTATGGGAGCTTTAGGGTTTAGGGTTTAGGGTTTAGGGTTTAGGGTTTAGTATGAAAGCCTGACTAAGTCGACTACGGTTTGGGCGTTCTGAGAGTTTGTAAACAGTTCAAGGAGCCCGCATCGGGAGCAATCCTCCTAAGCTTTTCAGGCATGTATTTGGGTGCCGTTGAGCTTGAGGATTCCACGCTTTCGGGCATTTAGGATCGAACCACCCGGAGGAAATCAGGTTTGGGACAAGGCTAGGATGCAACAGCTTTCAAGAACATTCCCAAAAGGATGCGATTACTGAGCGATATTCGGAGTGTCCTAAACTAAGGGGTGCCTTATTTTGGGGTCCTTCGAATAAGGATCCTACTGTTTAGGGTACTATAGTAGGGCCTCCTATTATCGGAAACTCCCATATGCCCCTCACATAGGACAAGTGGGTGCAAGATCAGGATCCCGCGGCTTTAGGTACCCGTCATGACTTCGAGCATAGAAAACCCTAGGCCCGAAAGCCTGAACCCTAAACGGCGCTAAACCTTAGACCCTAAACCCTAAACCCTAAACCCTAGACGGCCCTAAACCCTAGGCCCTAAACCCTAAACCCGAAACCCTATAAGAACCTGAAGAGATGAGAGATGCCCTAGGCCTAACTCCACCCACGACCTCCGAACTCGAACTGAAACCCCGGAAGCCCTAAGTTTAGGGTTTTTAGGCTTTGGGGTTTAGGGTTTAGGGCTTAGGGTTGAGGGGTTTAGGGGTTTGGGGGTTTTAGGGTTTTGGGGTTTGGGGGGTTTAGGGTTTTAGGGTTTTGGGTTTAGGGGTTTAGGGGTTTAGGTTTTAGGGCTTCTGGGGCTTTTTGGGGGCTGACGCCCTTTGAGGGGGTTTCGGGCCTTTTTTGGCAGGGTT
>CAJNDV010032751.1:19000-35991 GCA_905221635.1 Symbiodinium sp. CCMP2456
GCCTGGTCAGAAATGAAGGTCCTGGTAGCTGTTGCGGATCCAGTCGCCGTCGGATTCGTGGAAGCCGCCCTTATCCGTCATTATCAGGGCAGTCCGGGTAATATGAACATTAGAAGGGGAGGAGAAGGGGTTGACCTTGCAGGTGCTGGGCCCTTTTTTGCATATGTGGTTTACCGTTGCCTTGTCCCACCGAAGTGTGCTTCGGCCAGAAGGACATAGCTGTGCTTCTTGATGTTGTCATTGATGATGGAAACTAGTGTATTTTACCAGGTGTCGGTGTGACTTAAACACCTTTCTCATTTCGAGCCGTGGAGAAACTTCTTTGGTGGGTGAATTGTTAGCAACGGTTTCACCTACAACGACTGGTGTGTGCTTGCTCACACCGGCTTCGGGGCCTGCTGAAGTGTTTTGTAAGTTATAGACTATGTAAGGCTATGTGATTCCTTAAGCGCACTGATCGGTACTCCCTGCTTCCAGTTGGCTGCATACGTTCATCTGCAGGAGGCCCCGGTAATTCTTTTGCCCTGGGTGCTACTTAGTGCCTACTGGGTCTTCTGAGTGAAGCATGGATGATCCTTGTGCCGAATCAAGCATGAGACAAGCCCAGTGAGCCAGAGTGTCAGCTAGTGATGAATGGATCCACACACGTGCAGCTGCTCGGTGCCTCATATATTGCATGGGATCCTCAAGGATTTTGTATGGTGTGTGCTTACTGTAGCTGCTGTAGCACGTGGCCTTTCGAGTCATGTCGGAGGCCCCGCCTCAGACGAGGCACCTTGTGTCCAGGGCATTCAGCACAGCCACCTTGCAGGAAGGGCTTTCCTTGGTGGACCAGCAGCAGGTCAAGGAGGAGCAGATTGATGCTGATATCAAGGTGGGCACATTGATGGGGTTCTCTTCAGTTCCTTCGGTACCTTAAAAGTCGCTGCTGAGTCTCCTGTATCTCAGACTGTCGCCGTACAGGGTTCATGTTGTGGGATTAATGGGGCTTTTTAGGGTGTTTTGATTCGGCTTGGTACTCATGTACGGGATTGCTTAAAGCCAGTTGCTTGTTGAGCTAGAGTTTTAAACGAATGAACAAACAAATGAATAAGTAATTAATACCCATGTATATATATATATATACACATACGTATGTATTTAAATTTCTACATATGTGTACATCCCCTCTCTAAAGCCCAACGTAAACCTTTAGCAAGCCCTGGCCCCCTAAACACCCAGATTGGCTACCTACTGTCTATTCTAAAACTTACATATTACTTTGTGTGGAAAGTACCCAAAATTACACGTTCTTATAATTGTCGGTGTGTATATATATATATATGTATATACATACAGACAGCACAGTCCAAAGGACTCCAAGGCAAAACCCTGGCTTTTAGTGTTGATGGTTTTGGCATGTACAGGGTGCACATAGGGTCTGGTGTGGGGCCTCGAGGAATTGTACGGTGTCCCTGCCAAAAACCTTCCGTGGCTCCAATGCGATAAACCCAGAGAACCTATAAATGTTTTAGACACCCCAAGAAATTTCCGGAGGACCCAGATAACCTAAATGCTTTAGACGCACCAAGAAATTCCGGAGCACAAGCACAACCCAGTTGTTGCAGTGTAATTAACTGTTGTAGGGGTTTTGGTCTAGGGGTTGGTATAGGGTCTGGTCTATAGGGCCTAGGGTTTACAGGTGTGGGTTCCCTGCTATAAATTTGAAGTAGTCCTACCCGACAAACCCGGTCCCTAACTTGTCGACCCAAGACCCAATGCACCCTATGAAGTCCATAGCGACTGGCAGGCCATCGAGGCTGAAATCCAGCGCGAGGAGCAGAATGCAAAGCGCGGCACGAGGTGCACCCCGGTGGCTGGGGCCACACCCTCACCTCAGGCGATGCTGAAGAAACACAGGATAGAGGTGCCCGAGGACTCGGAGTGTGTGCTGTTGGGAAATGACGAAGTGCTGTTCACAGCACTCAAGGATCAGCTCGGCAGCCCCTCCCCAGGCCCAGCTTCAGAAGTGATCATGGAGCCTGTGCTAGAGGATGGGTATGACATGGTTGTCTCGCCTACAAAGCCGAAACACCTGTTCCTTAGTCCATACAAGCCTGAGACTCCGACTCCATCGAAGACTCCCTCGAAGACTCCCTCGAAGACTCCCTCGAAGACTCCCTATGATCCTGTGGCATGTGCCGAAACCCAGCCGGGCAAGACCCCCCAGCGGAACATCAGCTTCATGGACACCCTGGTGATGGAAACCCAAGACTCTCCCGCCCCGACCGTGATGGACCCCTATGAGAACCACGAGGCAACCCCTATGAACTTATAACCCTAGCTGTTGCATATGGGTAACTAAATGCCGAGTCGCTACAGTATGTCATCTCGATCCATGATCCCAGGTTGCATCGCCTCCGGTTGCAATGGACCGTCAAGCTGCAGATGTTGCAGACCCCAAGGGCTCGGGTTCCGGGAGTACAAAGTCGGATGGGGTAGCAGCACTCGAGTTGCAGTTCCAGGCCCTTGGGTTGAGTGTGGACTCGGAGGAGGCTGCAGTGGTGGCCACTGCAGCCAACATGGCACAGGGCAGTGGCAGCACGGGTGGTTCGAGCGAGGACCCCAAGGATGAGGAGATTGCTAAGCTAAAGCAAATGATCTTCATGATGAATGCCAAGCTTTGTGCCGATAATGATCCCCAGGCTCAGTTTGCGCGTGAAGCTGAACGGGAAGCTGCGCGCGAAGCTGCACGTGAAGCTGCACGGGAAGCTACACGTGAAGTTATGCAGGCTGCTGCCAAGGTACCGGTTCAGGACGCGCCGGCGGCTGCAGATGAGCAGGTTGGCCTTGCGGCGGCGAGGCAGAGGCTCAGGCGAATGTGTGCCCCTCGGGCCAATGGCTCTCTTGGTGTACCTAAAGAGGTACATGAAAAGTATGTGGCCGGCGGGTCTGAACGAGATGGGCTTCTCAAATTGCTTATGAAGAGCAACTTCAACAAGGATCCTGACGATCATGCTAGGTGTTATGCCTGCTTATGTGTGATTCATATGGTCCTTATGTCTTAGAGTGCTGCACAGGCTGCATACATGAAAAACCTAATTAACCCTAAACCCTGAACCCCTAAACCCTAAACCCTAGAAACCCTAAACCCTATAAACCCTAAACCCTATAAACCCTAAACCCTATAAACCCTAAACCCTATATAAACCCTAAACCTGTACAGGAGAGCTTCATCAAAGAGGTGATCGTGCTGAGCGAGAAGGAGAAGGCCGTGTCCCTCGAGGTCACCGGGGATTATTTTTCCGAGCAAGAGCTCAGGGACATGAAAGTTCCTGAGCCACTTGTCGTTCAATTTGCAATCATTAAGTTCGTGGAATTGAATTGAACTGTGTGGCTGTTGCTTTCTTTCTTTCTATCGAAAGACCTGAATCTGCTCCGAAATCCAGGGAACGCATCCGTGAAGTGATCAGCTTCGGCGATGCCAACCCCAGCAGCTTTCGTCGTGTTCCAAAGCTGCATGAATACTGTAGCATGCAGTGATGCTGTGGGTGCTTTGGAATCCTATCCAACAAGTATCGTTCCTAACTTCATCCGAGGCCGACACCTACAACAAGAAAAAGCCCTTCAAGTATTGGTACGAAACCCGAGTCACTGCAAGCATGAAACAAAGCCGCCTCTTGAGAGAGCAGGAGCACGTCTCCTACAACCAAGAGGTCGAAGCCGATGAGGATGGAGTTGTCCTGGGCAACAATGTTGCTTTCGATCTTTCGGGCTTCGATGGCACACTTGGTGACGGTACGCTTGTGGGGGGATGCTTAGCAATGCAGGCAGTGTCAGGGTCGCATCAGCATGTTAATTCTGTCCCTGCCTGGGCCTATATTTCTACACGTCCTAAGGACATGCAGGGAGTTCCGAGGATGATCTTGGGTTGCCTTCGCTTGAAGGCAAGCGCCCTCAGGATGTTGCGGAAACGTACAGGAAGGCTCTCCAGGCCCGGTCCACCAAGATGTCCGAGATCTTGGGCCGTTTGGAAACCATCCCGAAAACGACTCGCTCTTCCAATGTGACATCGTGCACTGCCTTTAATGTTTGCAGCATAGTGGGTGTTTGTTTGGGAAAAGACTCGTCTATCGGCCCCCCGAGTAAACCCGAACCCCTAGCTAAACACCAAGCTGCAGAAGCGCCGATTCCGCCAGGAAGACCCAAAGCCTTCATGTACATTCCAGTTGTTTGCTAAATTATAAGTTAATTGGTCCCAAAGTCTGAGCAAACTAATTCAACTCATACCCGATAACCCAAACCCATTCAGATGTGCCGATTTCTAAACGCGAAGACTCAAAGCCTCTGCACTGTGTGTTGACCCCGAACCGTGACCCCCTATAGTTGAAAGCCATAATGTAGGAACCTGACTAAGAAACCCTGGGTCTTTATTAAGGGTTCTTAATATGAATCCTACTGGTTTGGGGTTATAGGGCCAGGGTTTCTTAATCAGGGTCTTACATTATCAGTCATATCAGAAAAAACCTGAGCCACTTTCGATAAACACCACACCCCGGATTGGCTAGGCCTATGTGTATGCATTTGGGTGACTCCAACACGAGGGTGCATAGCCTGTATACCGTGTGTCCTTCTGTTCCGATGTTTCATGCCCTTCATGTGTACAGATGTATAAATTGATTAGCAAACCGCTAGAATCGTAAAGTATGCATGTCATATATGGGAGTTTCCGACAATAGGGGGGGAGCTTCTTTTGGGGCCCTAAAGCTTATACTAAGGATCCGACTAGGTAGGGTACTATATTAGGGTCCCCTATTTTCGGAAACCCCCCATATAGTTACTGAGCACCCCAATCTACCCTGGAAGCCCGACCTGAACTGCTCCATCAACACGTATGTTATCTGCTGGCCCACCTTATTTTGGAGCCGAGGCTGATTGACAAGATGACGGCTTCCATCAAAACCTTTGATGATTGCCACGACAAGATCGACGAGACCTACTGCGAGGGTCGGGTGGAAGGATTCACAGCGGAAATGTTGCTAGGCAAAGATTGGTACATCGAGAGAAAGCTAAACTCATATTTGCAGCATGTTCACACAGGCCTCTGGCGCTGAGGCTTTGGGCTCTTAGATTGATCGTAGTATATGTGAAAAATATGCATGCACATGTGCACACACACACACACGCAAGTGAGAACACACACGCAGAAACACACACACACACACACACGTAAACACTGAGGCAGGAGACCCTGAAGGGGCTGTTCAAGAAGGCCAAGCGTGCGCAACGTGGCTCGAACACTACTTTGCTTCGTGTCGTTTCTGTGCTGAACACCGTCCTAGCTGACTCTACTTCATTACTTTGCCATGTGTAGTTTCCAAGAATATTGCTGTGCTGTCCTAGCTGCCTCTACTTCACTACTTTGCTATGTATAGTTTCGAAGAATATTGCTGTGCTGTCCTAACTGCCTCTACTTCACTACTTTGCTATGTGTAGTTTCAAAGAATATTGCTATGCTGTCTTAGCTGCCTCTACTTCACTCTACATGCTCATACATCCGAGGGCTCTGGAGAGTGTGAGTCTTGAGCAGCGGGCAAAGCCAGTGGCACCGAAGCGCAAAGCGAACCCGGATGCAAAGCCGAAGATGCCGGCGAAGGCAGATGCAAAAGCAAAAGCCGACCCGAAGGCTGCTCCGAAACGTAAGACCGGCAAGCAGTCCGAGTAGAGCAGCTGTTGCCGAGTCAGAGTAGAGCAGCTGTTGCCGAGCTTGAGACGGGAGAGCAGGCAGCTTAGGAAGGACCGTGGGCGGTCTTTCACGCTGTGTAGTGTCAACCTGTCCGATGCCGGAATGATGGAAAAGGATGTGCAATGATGCTGGGACATGCAGGCGTTTGCTGCGATTAGCATGGCAATTGGCAAGGAGGAACGATGAAAATCTATGTAGGCATTAGCATGCCCCTGCGCAGGACCGACACCGGGGCCAGCGGCCCGCAAGCTCGTGAAATCTCTGGCGATGGGAGCAGCTTGTCCAAAAGATTTGTGTGCAGTTATCGAGAAGGCCCCATTATGTGAAAACCGCCGCAAGATAAGGATACTGCAGCCAGTGTGGTGAGTTTTGCCAAAGCTCTAGAAGAAGAGCAGCCGCTACTCTTGAGAGGGATCCGGCAACTTTCTGTTCTTTCCCTGCCACATGCTGAGTCTGGACTACACCGAGTCATTAGAGACTGGGGCATGGCGCTTCCCATCGATGTATACCTTTTCAGTAAGGGTATTCTGTTTGCTCCAATGTGCCTGCCTTCCAAAATCCTGGAGTTCTACCTTTGGAAAAAGCCTGGGATTTTATTCGGGGGCTTTGGCCGAAACCATTTCGCTTTGGATGGCTTCCTACAAAGCTTTTGGCAATGCTACAGGTACGAGGATGACGATCATCAGGTATTCCAAGTTCATGGTAATCGGCTCAACCGATGCTTCCCCATTTGTATCTATGGTGACGAAGGACGTGGATTGCGGAAAGCTCCCATACAGGTCGTGGCCCTTGAGACATTATGGGGTATAAAGACGTTTTCTGCTTGTGAGGAACTTGCGAAAACTCGTGGCTGGAACAGCGAAACTTTCTTGGAAGCCTCAGACCACACTGGACGCGGGTCGTCGCTAACTTCTCGGCTTTTGCTATATGTTCTGCCTCATGGAGCCTACAAAAAAAAGCAGAAACATTTTTGGTACGATACATTCGGTGCTCCTGTGAAAGATTTGGCGAGGCTGTTCCATGAAGGAATCACAGATCCGAATGGGGAGACCTGGTTCCCCATTCTGATAGGTGTAAAGGGAGATGCACCTGCACTCAACAAGATGGGCAATTTCACCCGAAGCTTTTTGCGAACCATTGGACAGAAAGGAATTTGCCACCTGTGCTTGGCCGGCAAGGCTGGCCAGCACATGTGGGAGGACATGCGAAGTTCCGCAAGCTGGCATGGAACTATTTGCCAAGAACGGCCATGGACAGATCGAAAGCCATCGTGTGTACTTCCCATACCTTTTAGCTTGCAGGCACCCGAAAAGGTATTCAGGTCGGACTGCATGCACTTGGTGAAGCTGGGGGTTGCCCGGCATTTCATCGCTTCATGTGTGGTGGCACTGGGCGACTGGAATATTTTTCCTGGCAGTGCTGACAGCATGGCTGCACTTCTGGAGCTCTCCCACGACGACTTTGTATGGTGCTGCAAACATGAAATCAAACAGACGCCGCATCTGAAGCTGTTTTCGAAAGAAGGTTTCCACTGGCCTCGCCGGACGAGCTTCCCTTATGGCGGAACCTTGCAATGTTTGGTATTGTCATCGTGATTGAAATTCTTTTTGTTTTCTTATACGCACATAATTTAAACACCTATTGCTGCTCACTGTGCTTTCTTGTTGAACGAAGGCTGGAAGGCCGCCGATTCTTTGATGTTGGCACGGTGGCTGCTGCGAGTGTTGCGACAAGGGCCTGTGAAGCCGGACGGGACTGGGCGTTCAGGGGTCACGTTTTTGAGTGACCCAGAGCGGGGGCATATCTTCAGAGCAATGGAAGATGCATGCTGCAGCCTTCTACGTTTCTTCCAGATTATCCACCAGCAGGGGTTGTGGCTGAACAGAAGCCTGGGGCAATCAGCTGCTGATTCGGTTCAGCTGTTTTGTCAGAGTTACACTTTCCTGGCGCGAGGGTTTAACGAGCTCGGCAAATTTCTGTTCCACTTGGAACCTGCTCTTCATATGTACCGCCATGTGGGGCTTCGAATTACGACGATCCTTCGAACCGGAGCACCCGCCGTAATTTCCCCTGCAGCTTATGTGACGGATCTATCGGAGGACTTTGTTGGCATCTGCTCTAGGATTTCCCGGCGGGTGGCCTCACGAACGTGCGGCCACCGCACGCTTCAACGAATGCTAATCCGCTATCATTTGGAGTTCGAGAAGCTGGGCGTGTAGTGGTAAGAATACACATACATACATACATACATACATACATACATACATACATACATACATACATACATACATACATACATACACACACACAAGCATGCATGTCTTAAAGCGAGATTCTTGTGTCTACAAGTCCCGGCACTCCGAGCATCTGGTAGCAGCAGTGGTAGCAGAGCAGCCGGCCGCCATCATCAGCAGGCTTTACACAGCGCATGTGTATGATCACTATATATATATATACATATATAGTTTTATGCATACACAAACTTGCATGTGCAAACCCTATGAGTACAGAAGCCCGCTGAAGACTGCAGCATGTGCCTGAGTGATGGTGTGCGTCGAACGAGCCGCTGCAAAGACGGCTGGGGGAGAGATCTGGGGCTTCTTGGGATTTTTCGGGTTCCACTCTTCGGATTCGATGAAGATAGGGTTGCACAGGATTTCGGAATCAAGGTTAGGGGTCGAAGTTTTGCAAGGGTTCTGGATTCAAGCTTAGTTTCAAACACCCCAGCAGCCCGAATCGTATTCTCGAGTTGTAAACAGGTCCGAATTGCATTCTAAGTCCCAACCTTGACAGTACAGGCCTGAATTCGTAAAGTAAGCTATCTTGGTCATCAGAAAAGGGTACTAGTCTAAATCGTGGTGCGGGAATCGGTACACCCAAATAAAAGGGGTCACGCAGAGGACCAGGTAAATCCTAAACCCAGAGCCCTAAACCCTAAACCCTAAACCCTAAACCCTAAATCCTAAACCCTAAAATCCTAACTCTTTGCACTTAGGAGTTCCGGCTTGGTGGGAATGTGAGGAACCTGCACAGTTTCTTCAATGCTGCTGATCGTATAAACCCTGCATAACCTTAAGGGGTTTAGGGTTTAGGGTTGAGGGTTTAGGGTTTACGGCTTAGGGTTTAGGGTTGAGGGTTTAGGGTTTAGGGTTGAGGGAGGGTTTAGGGTTTACGGCTTAGGGTTTTTGGTCTAGCTTAACCCTGGACCCTATTTAGCTTAACCCTAGACCCTAAGCCCCCGAAGCCCAAACGCTTAACCCTATACCCCGAAACTCAGAACCCCTCACACACAACCCTTTGCCGCACGAATGCCTCGGCCGAAAGCCAAGCTCGTTCAGGGCGTCCTGAAGGTCTGCCTCTTCAGCGGTGTGCGTTTAGAGCAATGAATAAGGGGTTTTCTGGTAAAACGGAAGACCTCAGGGTTTCATGATTAGGGTTTAGGGTTTAGGGTTTAGGGGTTTAGGGGTTTAGGGGTTTAGGGTTCTATGAGGATTTATAAGAACTAATGTCCGGGTCTTTGGGAGGGCTTTGTCGAGCCGGGGCTTCGGTCCAGAGTCGCGCGAGTGAGGGTCTCAAGCCGTGCAGGTTCTAGACTCTGCTTGGTCTTTAGGGGTTTAGGGCTTAGGGTGTACGGTTTAGGGTTTAGGGTGTAGGGTTTAGGGTTGAGGGGTTTAGGGGCTTAGGGGTTTAGGGTTTAGATCCGACCTCAACTCCAATATTAATCCTCATGGGACCAGTTAGGGTTCAGGGTTAGCCCATTCCAATACAAAATCAAACCGGGCCACAAACATCGCCTTCTGTTCCTCCGCAGAGGGGAATAATCTACCCCCAAAGCTGTATTCTAGCTATGACGGCCCCTATATTAAACCCTTTATGGGGACCCTTACAGACCTTTTAAAAACCCTAAAGCCTAGACCCAGAACCCTAAGCCCTCAACACCAAGCCCGACCCAACCCTCGGCGTTGAATCTTCACACGGCGAGTCTCATACCCGCTTTCCCCAGCCGCCCTTACAACTTTGGGTATCATGCCCCAAACCCTAAACCCTACTATCCAAAGGTATCGTTACTGGGCTACGGCTGGGCGACCTAACCCAGCATGGCATTACGGCACATCGTCGCATCAACGACGCTGTGAGTAGATTGGCAGCGCAAGTACCCTCTACAACACTCTGGCAGGTTTAAAGAAACCCTACGACTATTGCTATCAGTCTCCTATCAAGAGAAGGCGTCAATGCCCCTTCATATCTACATTAGACTGGCAGTGCTAGTGCCAGACTCCCGACAGCCTAAACCCTAAACCCTAGACCCTAAACCCTAAACCCTAAACCCTAAACCCTAAACCTTAGTCGCCACCCTGTACCCAAAATCTCCCGAGACCCTTCGCCCCATAAAGCCGAAGAACCGAAACAGAGCCAGTCACCGGAGTTGAACTTTTAGGGTTTAGGGTTTAGAATTTAGGGTTTAGGGTTTAGGGTTTAGGATTTAGGGTTTAGGGTTTAGGGTTTAGGGCTTAGGGTTGAGGGTGTAGGGGTTTAGGGTTTAGGGTTTAGGGGTTAGGGTTTAGCGGTTTAGGGTTTAGGGTTTAGGGGTTTAAGGGTTTAGGGGTTTAGGGGTTTAGGGGCTTAGGGTTTAGGGTGCTGGCAAGCTCTTGCAACTGGAACACTGCAATTCCGATCTCCAACTACTATGAGCCCCAGACCCTGAAGCACAAATAACCTAGAACAGCCCCAATAATTGGGAACTACAAGCCGTGAGGAAGCTCTGAATAGGAGCCCTCGCCCCAAAACCCCCAATCCTCCAAAATTCTACCCTCCTTCAACTGTCACAACAGTCCGAAGCCCACCAAGGTTAGGGTTTAGGGTTTAGGGTCAGAAAAGCCCACTAAACCCTAAACCCTAAACCCTCAACCCTCAACCCTAAACCCTAAACCCTAAAGCAAAGGGAGGAGACCTGGTCGATGCGTCGATCTGCCCTCCGACCGAAACGGCGGAGTGCAGCCTCCGCAGACTGAACGCTAGAGTCTGGAATATGGGTGCCAGGCATTTAGGGTTTAGGCTTTAGGGTTTAGGGTTTAGGGTTTGGGAATATGGGTAGTTCTCTAAACTAGGTCCCCCATAGTACGGCACCCTTAAAAAAGGATCCTCCAAGGGACCCTGAACTACCCATATGGTGGCCTGAATAATTGGCATAAGGCTCGGGGTATACTCAACCAAGTCATGGTTATCAACAATGCTCAAGCTTCCCAGGTGCAGCTGCTATTCAACTATACGGTTTGCAGAGTTGCTGTCGGATCCCGAAACCGGGACTTGTAGGCTTTAGGGTGTAGGATGTAGGGTGTTTGGGTTTAGGGTTCAGCACACTATACTTAGTTGCTGAGTTCATAAGCCCCAAAAACTGTACACGTTCAGATTTATACTGGGTAATATTATCCCCAAAAGTGGAAAGTGTATCCACTCCGCTACTAAGTATAGGACCGGGGACGGAGGTTCTGCAAAACTTTGGCTGCGAAGTACCTGCCTCCCCAGAACTTCGGGCTCTTAGGCTCCAGGGCCTACCAGGTTCAGGTCTGTGGCTTGGGTTTTGGTGCAAAGTCCCGATACGACATCGAACTAGGGTTTAGGGTTCAGAACACCCCGCCCCAACCATAAGTGAACTAGTCTAAATCCCGGAGTCCTGAATCCTAAACCCTAAGCCTTAAACCCTAAACCCTAAAACCTAAACCCTAAACCCTAAACTCCGATAATCCTGTAAGACCATGTAAAGGTTTAGGGTTTAGGGTTTAGGGTTTAGGAAGTATTGTAGGCATTCAAACACTATGGGCTTTGGGATTGAGGGCTTCTACTGCTTTGGGTGGGTAACCCTAAACCCTAAACCCTAAACCCTGAAGCTCGAACCCTGAACCCTAGACCCTGAACCCTAAATCCGAAACCCTCAACCTTTTGGGGCGATGAGATTCAGGGGAACTTCCCTCGTCCGGGTCGCCTGGTATGCTTGGACCTCCTTGGCACGCACGTTGGCAAGGTAGTCGGCCACAGAGGCACTTGCCTCCATGTGAGCAGCTATCAATATTTAACCTGCCAAAATCAACTTTTTTGCAGGGTCCCTATCAAACCCATACAAGGGCTGGGAATCAGAACCTATATGGGGGTTACCGAAAATTAGGGTACCTTATTTTGGGGTCCTTATAACAAGGATCCTATTATTTAGGGTACTATATTAGGGTCCCCCAATTTCGGAAACTCCCATATAAAGCAGGTTGTGGTAGTCTAAGGTACTGCTAATTATGACAGAAGCCCGAAGGAACTTTGGGTGTGTCAAGGGCTTGATGAGGTTTCTGGAGTTCTTGCCGGGTTCTACAAGTGCGTCTGATGGTTTCTTTTGTGGGAGTTCCTGATAAGATGTGCCCCGGTATGAACAGGGTGCAATTGAGCGGCTTATATCACCTATGTCCGCACTCAGCGTAGGTCTGTTTGCCCCCATGTTGACTGCACCTTGCATGTAGGTCTCTGCAAAACCGGAATGGCCCTCACTATGCCACACTGCTACAGTAGGACTCGTGCTGCTGCTGTATATATGGTATGGTATGATGTTACATGGAATGGCAAGGCATAGCATGGCATGAATTACCTTGACATTACATGACACCACACAAACCGCTACACAACATGACACCATATGACATGGCATGTTGTGATATGACATGACGCGATAAGATGTGGTATAACATGTTGAAGTGACATGGTATGACATGGCATGAGATGATATGGCATGCTTGACATTATTCGCATGCTTTGCTTTGCACTGCCGTGCTATGCCATGCTATGCTGAGATATGATATGATCGGTTTGGATGTGGCCTGCTCTGAAATAATATGGCACATGATCTGGCGTGACCTTACATGGCATGACATGTTATGCTATGCTATGCCATGTTATGATGTGGTATGGGTATGCTATGCTATGCTATGCTGTGCTATGGTATGATAAGAGAATGAGATATAAGACAAGATGGGGCAATATAAGATAAGGTGTGATATAAGAACATATAGGATCTGCTATGATCTGTCATGCGGTGACATGTTCTTATGACATACCAGGTTAACATGTCACTCTATTTTAATATGCTCGAAACTGATATGATGTGAGACGACATCACGACATGGTTCGTCTCTGCTATAGTATGGCATGCTATGGCAAGGTACAACAATATGAGTAGACACATTGGCCCTCAAGTTGCTGAAAAGGAACCCTTTGAGGCCAAAGCATACCAATTTCCTTTCTGAGCTGCAGTAGGCCCTAAACTAAACCCTGAATCCTAATTCAAAGCTGAACCACCAGTATAAAAAGATGCCGGTATAGGTAGAATATATTGATTTTGGGAGGGGTGTGTGAGATTCTAGACTCTAAGTAAGTGCAATGTGGAACCGTAGTTAATGAATCGCCTTCACCTCAAACCCCTCCAACTCTAATCCGTCCAGCGAAAGTTTCTTGCCGCTCCGTCGGATCCGCTCCGGTGGCCTCGAACGAGTGCTCCTCTGCCCGAATGCGCTCCTGTTGCGGGGCTCAGGGAGTAACATGTGTACACAGATTTTACGGCTTAGGGTCTAGGGAAGTTTAGGGTTTATATATGCATATAACCTTATATTCACATAGCGCTTATTTGCATGTGTTCCTTAAGTCGGGGTTTGTGAACGGTTTGTGGGTTCATCTCTTCATTAGGGGTCCCTTGTTACAAGGGTATTGACTGCGCGTCACCCGGTACGGCTCCGGGACTTTAACGTCTAGGGGCTCAGGGTTTTGAGAAGTTTTGCTTAAAGATTGGAATTTGGGGCTTAGGGGCATAAAGGTTGTCTAGGGCCCAGGACACTAAGACTCTACCCCAAGTAGGTGAAGGTCTTCAGAGTTTTTGCCCCCCCAAAAAAGCAGACCTGCGCCAAAGCCATAGCGGTCGTCCGTGCATCGGCAGCCAGCCGACGTGCCTTTTCACCTTCGCGGCTTAGGCCCGGCAGGGTTGAATAGGGTTTAGAGACCCTAAACCCTAAAGAGTTTAGGGTTTGGTCCACGGCTCAAGTTGCAGGGCACCGGGTTTGGGGTCTAAGCCCTGAGCCCTATTCGTCTACGGGCATTGTGTCTTTTGAGCTCTTTGTCCTTAAGGCGTCTCAGGTTAGGGTTTAGGGTTTAGGGCTTAGGGTTTAGGGTTTAGGGTCTAGGGTTGACCGTTTCAGGTTTCGGGAGGATCAGGGCTTAGGATGGATGTGGCATTTCAAGTCTGGATATGCCAGTTTAGAGCATGTTGCTGACAGCACCGTCCGGGTTGGTTTCGATCATCGATGCGGCCCCTTTACATAAGTCAGGTGCACAATGGAAAGGAGTCTCCACGGGGGGATCCGACATTTACAGCCTCACCATAGAACCCTTCCAAGACTAAAACAAAAAAACTGGCCGCATTCGTTGACATGAACAACCTGTCCGCCAGGGGACATGCTTTTCGACAGGCATCTTCCAGGCACGCTGTCAGCAATGGAAATGATCAAACAAGGCTTTTTTGACCATGTAACTTTGCTGCTGAGGAAGCCACCAGATTCATCCTGCATCCCGTTGTCGTGCTGAAGTCTCTTCAGTTCTCAAGCATGGTTCCTAGTTCCTCTGCAATTCGTGAGTATTTATGCCAGCTGCAAGTGGCCTTCACTCCACCAAAGTCCTCTGCAACCCCATTTGCAAAAGTGAAAACCTTGCACTTCAGTGTTTCGGCATCATCTGCTCTGCTGCTAACAATCCATGCATCATCGTCGTTGGGCCCAACCTCGATGCCATCCACAGGACTGCGCAACGAACTGTTGGGTACATATGAGGCATCCTTGGAGAACACTGTTTTGCCCTTCTTCTTTTGCTGAGCATCTGCTTCTGCTGTCTGTGTCTTGCTTTTTACCTCTTCTTCTGTCTTTCCTTCGTGACCTTCCTGGTTGTCCTTGGAACTCGAGTCCCGGATTCTCGGCCGCTCCATCATTTTCTCTAAATCCTGCTCATCGTCATGGGTTCTCTTCGTGGCAGCAGCTCTGAGATTGTCTTGTTGGTGAAGCTAGTCGACATGATCGTGTCCATCTTCAAGTCCTGCACAGCAAAAACGCGTCCCACGATCTCGTGTCTCTGAATGCACTCCACGGACTCTTTCGTCAATGCAAACCCTAAACCCTAAACCCCTAAACCCTAAGCCCTAAACCCTAAACCCTAAACCCGCATGACGGACTTTCGTCATTGCCATCTCGGTTTGAGCCAGCGCCATTGCGATTGCGATTTGCTCAGACTTGGACATCAGGCCCGAGAACACTTTGTACGCATCTTCCCTTCACTTTGAGTTCAACTTGCAAGATCAAGGCTTACGTGTTCAGGGTTGCAAGAGTTTAACAGTACACTGTGCGCAACGGCTTGGGGGTAGGGTTTATAGGATTTAGGAGCCTTGTCTGTTTCCTAAAGTACCCTAAACCCTAAACCCTAAACCCTAAACCCCAAACCCTAAACCCTAAACCCTAAACCCTAAGTAAGATCAATCGACCTGGCAGTCCTGATCTTGGGCTTCTTCGGTTTTAGGCTTTAGGGGTTGAGGTTTAGGGTTTAGGGGCTTCAGCAAGTTTGCTTCTGATACGTCTTCCTTACAGTCGCTGAACAACTAAGCTGTAAATTACCAAAAAAAAACAAGCTTTCTAAGGATTCTAAGAGTTTTTTGAATAAAGCCTCTAGTAGGAACCTGATTTAGAAACCCTGGGTCCTTTTTGGGACTCTTTATATGAACCCGTACTATTTCGGGGTGTTTGAGCCAGAGTCTTTTAATCAGTTTCCTAGATTGCAGTCCGGCTACAGATACCTGCATACCCCGATTCCCTGGTGCCACCCAGCGGCGCTGGTTGCGCTTCCGCATCAGGGTGATCCGCCATGCGCGTTCGTCGCCTTTGGCTTGAAACTTCGGCAGTTTCGGGGCTTAGGTTTTACAAGCTGTGGAAGTTATAACTAATCATGGGGTTTAGGCTCGATAAAATGAAAACACGCAGTGGTCATGCCTAGCAAACGAAACCCTGAAACCACAGCAGTAGAAGACCCCCGATTGTTGCACCTCCTCATTGAATCGAACACGACAGATCAGGTTTCTTCGGAAGAGCCGATCGGGATCATGGCTTTGCAATCAGAGTGATTGAGAGGGTGTTACAAAGGTCCCTTTGGAGTGAAGATTTGTTTATATGTTCATGTACAAGTGTTGTGAGAGTTTTTCGGTGTTCGAAGGATTCCTGTGGGCTTTGTTGGAATGACGAAGGCTTCTTGATGAATGTTGTTTAAGCGTTTCAATCCAGAGCTGGCAACATGCAAGTCACCACCAGTCATCAAGATTCGAAATTCAAGGCTATACGGATTGGGTTTGGGGTTTAGGGTTTGGGTCGTAAGGTCTGTTGTGGGACAGCGCGTAGGCTGCAACATCTCGCGACGAGGTTGTGTCGAGTGCATCGGACTATGGCGATGAGCCGTGAAAGCTGTTTAGAGATTGGGATTTACGGTTTACGGTTTAGGGTTGAAGATTCCACAAACACGACAAAGCACAGGTGGGCGAACCACCTCCACCTGAAGCGTGGTTCGAACTAACTAAACTGAAACGCCTGGCTTGGCGAAGTCAACTATCTTTTGCCAGCTCCACAAGCCAATCTGCGCTAAGCCTATCTGCGCCAAACCTAAAATCCTAAGTCCTACTTCCCCCAAACCCGATGTCCTAGACCTGGAAGACTCAAATTCCAAACTCTCATCCTCAGTGTCGAAATGCTCAAAACCTTTAATATGAAGAACTGACTTATATCCGCCTCTACAACAAGCGCTAAACTTAAATCCCCAAACCTTTAAACCCTAAACCCTTAGATACCATGAGCACCATAAATCCAAAAAACCGAGCCTTCTAACCTTTCGACCGAGATATTAAAGATGTCAAACCCTCTAACCCGAAGCCAGAGATGCACCACCCCAAGCCTAAAACTTGGGGGCTGAGTACCCTAGCCCAAAAAATGTTAACCTTTTCAACTATAGTTGGATTATATAAGGCCCCTAAAGAAAATCTTGTCCCAAAAGGGTTTAGGGTTCAGTCCCCTCCCAAAACAACCTTCCCGGAGCGAGCTACCTAGGCGATGTGAGCGGTTCTTCAGCTTGAACAGCACCTCCAGCCGTGGTTGCGCTTAAAGGGGCCTGATCAGTGATAATCGGGTCGGGTCCCGGGGGAAGGGGGGGGGGGGGG
>CAJNDV010032752.1:8504-38661 GCA_905221635.1 Symbiodinium sp. CCMP2456
TAAACTATGCACCCTAAACCCTAAACCCTAAGCCTTTTGAGCAGGGGCTTGGATTGTATGCCGGCAAACCCTAAACCTAAACCCTAAACCCTAAACCCCTAAACCCTAAACCCCTGAACCCTAACCTCTAAACCCCTAATAACCCTAAACCCTGAACCCTAATTACTAAAAACCCTCACACACCCTGCCTGGTTCCCCTTCCAGAGAGTGGCAACCGCAGTGCAACCGCTGGTCTCCTTATTGGCACGGTTTGCGGCTTCTGGGCTTATGTAGGGGCCTTCATAAATAGAATAGGGTTTAGGGTTTAGGGTTTAGGGTTTAGGGTTTAGAGTTTAGGGTTTAGGGGGCAATAATAAATAGAACAGGGGTTTTGAGGGGTTCCTTCTTAATTATAGGTACCCCAAACCCTATTCAAATGATTAAGGCCCCTCTGCTTCCAAGGGATCTTGGAAAGGGGTCCCTTGTCGGGTTGCTCCAAGGGCTGCTTTGAGTCTGAGACCGTAGGAGATTCGGGCTTTGGGGCTCCAGAACCTCGTTTTTTCTTGGTTCCGACTGAGGGTTTAGGGCTCAGGGCTTAGGGTTTAGGTATAATGATAGGGACAGAATCAGAAACAGCGGGTCAAGTTAGCCGGGTCAAGGTATTGTTCAGTGTTTTCAGGGGTTTTAGGGCCCCTAAACCCTAAACCCTAAACCCTTAACCCCTAATCCCTAAACCCTAAACCCCTAACTCCTAATCCCTAAACCCTAAGCCCCCTCCATGACGAGCAAGAGCTTCAACACACCGGGCGCTAAACTCAGGCAGCGTGTGACAAGCCGGCTTTCTTCTGGAATCGCGCTCAAAAGCACAAGGAAGCTAAGGTCACAACACCTTCGACAGACCATAACCCTGAAACCTACCCCTTAAACTTAAACCCTAAACCCTAAACCCCTTGCTTAATTAAATGGAAATGCCCCAAAGCTCTAGGACATCCTTGAAGCTCTTAGCCTATTAGTTGAATTCAGGAATGTTGTCGGGTCCGAGGGCACGAAAATGCCTACGCTAGCTTTTGGAGAATGTTGGGTAGTGCAGGATAGGGTTTCAGGGTTTAGGGCTTATAGGCTTCAGTGTTTCAGGCTTTCAGGTTCGAGGTCACTACGACCGACGAACTAGACACAGGGACATAAATTCAAACTATTCAGACCTCCATATTATGTTAGGCTGTGAGGCTTTTCCAGAGAATAAGGTTTTGCTTCAGGGCGCCTGTGAGTTTTCCGATGCGGGCTTTAGTTTGTTAAGGTTGAATTAACTAGTTAATTTACAAACGCCGGCAAATAAGCTGCCCCTTCCCCGCCTCAGCAAACAAAGACTTCCTTGGGGTGGGGTCTTATATTGATCATGGTCTACATTGAATTAGCTTTACCAAGAACGGCGTGAAGGGAGAATCCTCTACAGACCGCCGGGTCCTCAGCGAGATGTCAGAGGAAGGCACACTGTCAGTGAGGCGGAACGGCCACTGCAAGCACCCTAGACCTAGACAATCCTAGACAACATGTCCGAACCCGCGGTAGGGTAATATAGATGCCTTAATAATTAGAATAAGGTTTTGGGGCGCTTCATACTATACTTATAATAAGGAACCCCCCAACAAAAATATTGGGAATTATTCAGGCCCCTATAGTACGCTCCACGGAAACGAATCAGACTGAACCTCATGCGCATGACAGGAGTGTGCCGACCAAGAAAGAATCTGAACGAATTGAATAGGGCGGGCACAGAAGCATTAATCACCCTAAACCTCAATATAGGGGCCTTAATAATTAGAATAGGGTTTGGGGCATATTATACTACAATTATAATAAGGAACCCCCTCAAACCCTATTTTCATTACTAAGGCCCCTACATTAGACAGGCTTGAAGGATGTCTACAGAAAGGATCATGACAGCCCCAAACACTAGGGCGTTAAGGCCCTACCAGCTTTAGTCTTTAGTGCTTCGTAGCTCTTTTGGAGGGTTTAGGGCTTTCCGGCCATTTTAGTATCTGGGGTGTAGTACCAGCTTCTGTGGATTTAAGGGTTTACGGGTGCGTTTTAAGACCTGCCCATAAGCCCTAAAGTAGTTCCTTTTGAGGTTCATATATAGAATCCTATAAGGTAATCCCAAAAGGAACTACTGGCTCCAAGACTTGCTTGGCGTCGTTTTAGGGCCGTGCTGCTTATCCAGCTTCAGGCCCCTTCAGGCACTGAAAGCTGACTCATCCCCCCACAAACCGTACACGGAATTCGGCTCCCTAAACCTCAAAAACCCTTTGCCGCCTGAAGACTGGCAGCCCTAAGCCCTGAAACCCTGAGTGTAAACACTAGGCCCCTGAACCCTTAAACCCGATGAAGCCCCCCAACAAAAACTCAAAAAACCTACCGAAACTCTGCAAAGCCCTATAATAAACACCTCTAAGACAAAAAACAAAGGAAACCCTGTCAACCCCGTAAGTCCCGACTGCACAGGAGGCCCGAATCCTGTGCTACCTCCTTGCAGCTTGGGAGCTGTGGACCACTGATCTACCTGGGCCGTTGCCTGTAGGGCTTCAGAGTGTAGGAAGTTTAGGGCCTGAAGGTTTTGGGAGTTTAGAGTTTAGGGGTTCAGGGTTTAGGGAGTTTAGGGTGTCAGGGTCACGGGCTGCGGGCCTGTACATTCTGCGTGCTGTAAATGAGAGGAACCCCACGGAATAGTATTGGTAAGTATTCCGACCCCTGTGTCTCTGAGGGCGCCCCGATTTTATGAAAACTCCTAAACCCTAAACCCTAAACCCTCTCGAAACCCTGCCTCAGGCATGCTCTTGATCAGTTTCCGGGAACCGCACGTGTTGCAGGGACTATACTACCCAATCAGCTTGGAGGTTACATGCTGTATACCGAGCCTTAAATCGTAAACCCCGAAATCTAAACTCTACGAAAGCGTTTAATTCATGTCTTGGGGTTAGGGAAGCAGGCACCTCGACATTGAAATGCACTTCCTCGAAAGCGTGGGTCAGCACCTTCGTTATGTCGGCAGCCTGCAAGCGTAGCTCTTGGCACAGAGCTCTGCCACGATGTTGAAGGTTCTTAAAGGGAGCTCCTCTAAGAGGGGTTCCTATAATAGGGGTTTCTACAAGGGTTCAGTTCAAGATGGTTACCTCTTCAGGAGGATTCCTATAAAGGCTCCTAGAACTCATGAGCCTCCCCCCCTCCTCACGAGGATGCCGTCGAATCTGATGCAGAAGAAACCCTAAACCCTACATCCAAAAGCTGCTGTCAAGGTCTCCTAAGCTTTCGGAGAGCACTGCGGCTCGAGTCAACAAGTACTGTGGTAGAATCACAGTAAGGAACCCTCAGGAATAGGGTTTGGTACATCTTACTTCAAAGAAGCTGTGACTGCGATGTGCCTGATCTATTGCTTTAACGTCCTGCCAGCACCACCCGCGAAGGCTACCAACCATTGATTTCAGCTGTACGATGAACTGGCTTGTACTTGTCAATCTGTGGTTTGTCTATGTTTGTGTTGTGGCCTCGGCGGGAGTTTCGGGCGGGCTTCGGCATCGCCGTTGAACAGTTGTTATGCGACATGAGGGACCCATTGTGTCACACCAGTCGCTATGTCTAGCCGCTATGTGCTTTCAGCATGCAGGGCAGGCACTGCCTGAATCGCTTTGTAGCGGCTGCAAGCCTTGATCCGAAACATAACTTTGGGAAACCTGGCCGGTGGAGTGGGAAGTGCCCACCAAACACCCTGTCCCAAGCCGATGAAGCCCAGCATGCAGCTGGCCTCGAAATTGCTGAGGGCGACGAGATACCTGAGCCGGCTAGCTCCAGCGAGCGTCAACACGGAAATATGCAGAAGCTCCAAATTCACAGATCCTAAACCCTGACAGCATCAAAACTCAAAAACCTAAACGGCCCAAGACCCAAACACTGCAAGGCATGGCCTGCTAAGGTATTCGGGCCTCAGGGCAGAGCTGCAGGATCAGCGAGAACACAGGTCATAAAACATTGGCACACATCTCCATCTGTCTGTCTGTCTGTCGCGCGTGTGTGTGTGTGTGTGTGTGTGTGCGTGTGTGTGTGTGTGTGCGTGCGTGCGTGGGGGTGTGTGTGCGTGTGTGTGTGTGTACAATAGTGTGTGTTCGCCCACTGCTCGGTGCAAACAACCCTCCAAGAAACTGGCGACAAATCAATCGCGACCGTCAATTTGGTGCAAAGCCAGCTAGGCGTGGATTCGAACCAGCACGACATCTCCGTAATGGCGGAGGCTGCAGTCACCCGGATCTATCGGACTGTCCTGCAGCTTTGCTAATCCAGGAGTAGGAGGCGAAATCAGCCAAGCCGAGCAAGTTCAAGACTGGATAACAGAACGTGCACACTGAAGCCATGTTGCGGCAGGCTTTGGACGGCTGTCGTTGCCACGAGCTGGCCAAACGGACCGTGCCCATCCATGCAGCACCTTAGCTGATTCATGCGCCTCATCAGCTCCTTCAATCTGGCCCCGATTCAGGATTTCGTTGCTAGGCACTTGGTGCAGTAATTTCCTTCGGAACGACGCTCTCTTGGAACGCGCTGATGCAGAACGACCCTCATGTTCCCGGCTCTTCACTGTCATGATCCATCACAGTATGCCACAACATGCAGGATACTTCTGACGAGGGACAGCATCCTCCAGCCGTTCCTCGGATCATAGAACCGACGCATGTGTTTCAGGAGCAGAATGGCAAACTGGCAAATTTTGGGGGTTGCGCCGGTGGGCACAGAAAGACATACACCTGCATTAGATTCATGCTACTGTTCAATACACTTGGACTCCAGTACAAGTTATAAGGTTTCGGTATTGTAGTAGAGCAGACTCCCCGTATCCACACGCCAAGGATTCCGATGGCAAAAAGCGGAAACAAGCGCTCCATGACGCTATGATGTGGTCCCGGCATCTGTGGGCGGCGATATGCAATGAAATGCACATGCCCCAGGAAGCAAGGAAGCATGCATTTCTCACAAAGGCTCACACATTTGATAAATGGTAGCACCGTAGGCGTAACATCCTTATGGCACATCAAGAAGTTGGTCCGGTCCAAGCTATAGTGGTAGCAATAATGCTATCTTGATGACAGCAATACTTGCATTATTAGTAGTAACGAAAGCAATAAACACAATAACAATGACAATAAGAGTCATAATGGTAATCCGAATAACCCATCATAGGAATACCAGTAATGATGACCAGGAGTCTTGAAGTGGGCCATGGAGAAATTGTCTTGGTTGGGTGTGTTGTCCACGGCGCCCTGCGAATGAGCACAGGGGCAAGCATGTAGACAGCTATTCGCGCGATTGCGAGAAGGCGCTCGAGGCACTCGATCGTCGTCATCAGGCAGAGTCAAAACTGCAGCCAAAGAAGGCAGTCTTTTTGATGCGCGGAATCCGAAGAATGATTTCCCAATCATTAGCATCATCAAAGCCGGTACTATGGCCACCACCGCTGGCAAATGCCATCAATGCTGCCAACAACTCGATAAAACTCCCCATGGTCATCAACTTTAGCATCGGTATTCTCTTGCGCATCACGGTTTTCGAATTTCGAACATCCAACCTGACCCAATTCAACCACCCAAACGTCACAAAAGTCGCGCTCTGCATCACTCGATCCTCCACCTGCCAACCCCTTAGTGTCTAAAGGACCTGATGATCAGGTACTTTGGGCTTAGGGTAGTAGTTTTGTAGGTTATTCTTATTCTTTGAGGTAAAGGAACCTGTGGTACCTAGGACCCTTGCGGAACTCGAAGCGACGGCGCCTTGTGGCCTTTCCGACAGGTGTAAGCCAAGCGCTTCATTTCTGCGTCCGTGAGGGCTCCATACCTTTGCCAGAGACGTGCCTTCTGAATTAGATCCCACCTGTCACCCATGACCTTATAGGACCGTAGTCTCTGACTCGAACGGGCAAAGTAGGCATTGCGAGGTCAGAACTGTTCATCTATGACATGATCTTAAGCCTTTGGCGGCGTCGACAAAGACCGACCGCCCACAAGACTACACACAGGACCTCAGGACCGAAACATCACGCTCTATTCGGCACAAAGGCAGATGCACGAATCAGGGTTTCGAACCATGAAACACTGAAAAGTACGGCTTTGCCTCTGAGCCTGCAGAGCTCAAGGATTCTGATCCCGAGGTATCACAAGCAAGACACAAGAAGCAAACCCCAAACCCCAAACCTAAGCTCGGCAAGCTGAGAAAGCATCTGCCAAGAGGCCACTCCAGTTCCTCAGCTCTAGGCTGAAGGTGAAGTCATCAACATTCTACAAGAGACCCGAGCGTGTTGCCGCCTGTTTGTCTCTGCTTCTCGCGCACACATCTGCAAGCCGCTTGCAAATGCTGCTGTCGCGGCGTCGCGCATTCAAGCCAGGCCGACAGCCAGGTAAAACATTCAGAGCTACGGTCGCTCGTACTACCACATGACACGTCTGTAGCTCCCGTCATCATATCGGGAGTGTGTTCAGCTGGCTTCAGGAGGGGCAGAGCAGGTTCGGATGCTGCAGCTACGACAAATCGAACTGACACTGTGCCACCACTGCAGGAAAGGGTGCCCTTTCGATACCAGGCGTGTTGGAGCCAGTCAGCGTGCCGTAGACGAAGCCTTGGAAAGAAGCCCATGTTACACAGATTGAAAAGCGTCTGCCCACAACACTCTGCAGTACTACGCCACAGGTGACTCGCAGAAGGCCAGCGGCAGAAGTACGTGATGGCAGCAGCAGGGGTTCACGAAGTATTGCGAGGTCCTGCTTGGTTCAAAGAAGTATCAAAATTAGGCCTGCCTTCGAGGCTTCAGGTTTGAGAGGGCTCCGGAAATTTGGGCCCAAGGCCTTCCGACGGCCAAGAGGCAGAATGTGTGGTCTTCCCAGCACTTCCGGTAATCTTGCTGCGCGATCTTGCCACGAGGCCTTACTGGTGGGTCCCGGCTGTATTCTAGGATGCATTCTGGGTTGCAGGCTGCGAGACTTTCCCCACATTGTGCAGCCCTTACCTACACTCTATTGTGCCGATTAGTATAAAGGTCCACTCGAGTGTCAAACGCTTCAGGTGCCGGCAAGTACGGATTCTTCAGAGTGGATTCACGCCCTGAATAGATGCAATTTGGATCTCTAGCATATGGGCACCTGGATGCATCAAAACATCCTCACAGTTTGACTTCAAACTTGTCTTAGCCCACCGGAAGGCTCCAAGCATAATTTAGGGGCCTTAACAAATGAATAGGGTTTTTGGGGGGGTTCCTTGTTATAGTGATAGTATAATATACCCCCAACCCTATTCGAATTATGAAGGCCCCTAAATTTGAAAGGCTGAGCCCTAGACATCACGATAGGCTTAGGGTCTGCTTGATCTGCTTATGTGCCAACAGGCCTGTTGAAGCACTTTGCAAGCCTCAAGCTCGAGAGCACTCTAGACCCCATAGATACGTGTAGCTATCATGTAGCATTATATTATATAACCCCAGGCCCTGAACTCCAAATCCGCGAGACCACCAGCCCTACATCAACTTTAATTTAACCCCCCAACAGAAGCTCCCCAAAACAAAAAACCTTAGTTAACCCTAAACCCCCAACCCGAGCCAAAGGGCAAGTTCGGGAGTGGCGCAGCAGCCGGTGGTGGGGAAGCTTTCGGAGGTTCTGCGCCTTTCAAGCATACCCCCGCCATAAGCTACCATAACCGACTTGTTTGGCGGGTGTCGCCACTTGTCGTTGAAGTTCTTCGGATTTCGGGTTTGTGGCTTTCGCTCCTGCGATGGAGGGCGGAGGGCTTGTTGTTGAGGGTCTTCTGACGACCAGTAACTGCGCTTGCAACAACACGCTGGATAAACGCCGTCAAAAGCAGAGTAAACAGGATTTGAGCTGAGGGGACTGAAGTCATGTGCCGTTCTCATGAATGAACTGCTCGGAAAATGGAACTCGATTACTGCATTGCTTGTGCAGGGCTCCTTCGATCAATCCACCGCTTCTGAACCTACTCCTGTAGATGAGGCCGTACGCATAACAACGGCTGATTCGTGTAAGTTACCGAAAGAGGTTCAAGAAGTCATGTACACGAACCTGGACCACGGTGCATCAACCAGGTGCTTTGATGGCAAAACGCACCTCTGAACCTTTTTTCAGCACGGACTGAGGTGCCGGCCAGCGCCTATGAACCCTAAATCAGCCTAAACCCTAAACACCCGTAAACTGATCCCGAAACCCTATAGACTGCTAACCCCTATAAACCCTAAATCGCCAAACCCAGAAAAATCTGATCTTGCAGGGCTTAAGCCCTGCTCTCATCCTGCAGTTGAGAGGCTGGTGGGCTCTTTGGCGGCCTCCTGGACCACCTGTGAGGGTTTTCGGGCGATAGGATACCGTAACCCTCCAGGTACCTACTATATAGGGCCCTAGGGGAAATAGTAGGTACCTGGGGGGTTAGGGATATTAGGGTTTCGGCTCACACACACGCAAAAGCAGGCATGGCGATAAGTATGAGGATTTAGGACTTTACGCTCGCGCAACACGGTCACTGCGAGACGAGGCTTCTCGGTGTGGGTTTCGGACTCTCGACGCTCACACTCGGACAATCCAGGCGAGACGTGGTCTTGAGGATGTGAAACCAAATTCATGGTTTAGGAGTTTAGCGCTTGGCTCGCTTTTCGCAAGATTCCTGGTGAATTAAGCTCTATCCATGCCCTTGCAAAGTGGATGACTCAGTTGAACAGCTTTTGGCTATGGTAGGCCGGTACCACTAGCCGGAAAAGTCGAGGCTAAGTCTTCCCATGGGGGGTTCGGACTGTCGGAGAACCGTCGGTCCGTGTTGTGACTGAAAAACGAGAAGCCTAAAGCCCAAAACAATTGTTTATAACGTCTGAATTCATAACGTCTGGAAACATGAAGTGCCATCTAAACCGTCAACCTTGGGTGGTTCGTTGGACGTGAGCAGCACATCATTTTTGAGACAACCTTGAAACCCAAGTTCTGCACGACAGCCCACCATCCATTTATATACGTCTTAAGAACCTGAAACCATCGAGTCCCTAATGTCAGGGCCTCAATAATTAGAGTAGGGTTTTGGGGCCCCTTATATTATACGTATAATAAGGAAATCCCCAAACTAGTATAGGTAACTGTTAAGGCCCCTAAATGAAGTGCTTTGAAGCCGGTCTCTCCCTAGCTCTCTATGTTCCTGCTCCTTGCCTCGGCAGCGGGTGCTGCCGGTGGTTTGGGCGCTGGTGCAGCTGCCGGAATTACCGGAGCCGTCCTGCAAACTCTTTCAGGAGGCCGGGGCCCTGCCTGGACTCTCCTACCAGCAAAGCCCAAATTTATGGCGGGGTGACACCGTTCCGCTCGACCAGCACCCCTGCGATGTCTGTGGTACAAGAAGGTGTGACATCAGAAGTGCAAAGTGGGAACTTGCCACTATCTGTCACCATCTACAATGTTGATGTGAGGCCCGCCTTTCTTACCCTTGATCCAAGTAGTTTCTGTACTGAATCCTGCAGGAATCTCTGCCCACGGCGTCTGCCTCAACTTCGCAACAACCCACTCGGGAGGAGAACGTGCAGACTGAGAGCCTTTGTTTCTTGGAGTCAACAGCGGGATGTGGCCTGAAGGAAGGCTGTGCAAGCACCATTCGGTGTTGCCAACAAAGTGAAACGGTGCTGAGTTTGAAGCTCCCGACAGTTTAAAATGCTTATGATCAGTTATCTACCCGCATAGCAGACCTATCAGCATAGTGTAGAAAGCTGCAAAACAGGTTGTTAGCCTCAAGGCGTAAACCCCTAAAACCCTTAATTTGTCGCTCTTTGCCCGCCCGCGAGAGGCAGGTCCGGAGCTGCAGCTGGTCGAGATGGATCCCCCTCCATGTGAGGCAAAGACTAGGAGGCCCGAGGCCCCCCAAACAAAATCACAAGCACAAACTTCTTGAAGGGATATCCCTGGAAGGCTGTACTACTTCGTGTTGATGTCTTTCAGCGGCCCCGAACAGACAACTGGATGCACAGTGAGGACGGACCCTTGGCACGAAAAGCCGTGCTGAAATGATTGCTCTCCCAGACCTATACACGAACTCAAGCGCCACACATGGCGTTTCTGGGATGCAGCACATGGCCAGTTTTTCTACCACTAGATCAGTCGATCTGCTGGGTGAACAGGGCGGCGCCCCGGCTCAAAGTACGGTGTCGGCGGATTCGACAGGTAGTCCTTGGCAATCACGGTTGAAAAGTAATATCCCAGTCTATGCAGCCCGGATCGGAAACGCCATATGCTCAATCTTGCAACCCCTTTACCCTGAGACACAAGGCCTACTTTTGGAACCCAGACTCTGCCTAGACTCCCCAAGCATCCATAAACCGTGAACCCTGTAAACACTAACCCTAAACCGTGCATACGTGCATAAATGCATACATACTCCATGTGGGTATATACATATACATATACATATATATATATATATGTATACACACACCCATGTGCGTGCTTGTATGTGTATATGTAGATATAGTACACACAGAGGTGCCGCACACACGAGAACATGCTCTTGGAAGGCCTTGGCGACGGCATTCACGATTCACATCTGCGGCCGAGCAGCCTTTTTCCACATGAACGGAAGTTCAGGCGAGATCTGGCCGGGCCTGTCTCCGAGGCTGAACAAGACATGCGAAGTGTCCACCCGACCTCCAACCGGAAGCCTATGCGCGGCTTTTGGAAGGGCAGCAACTAATGCCGACATCCGGCACGACACACACAACGGCCAAAGCAAGCATGAGCCGGTACTGCGCCGCCCAAGATCTGTGGAAGAAGTTGGCAGCTGTGGTCATGCAAACCAACCAGTTAGCTAAATACCAATGGAGCATACACCCAGTCCGTGGCAGGTCTCTTTTACAATAGCTACGGTCCAGGGACTGGGTGAGGAAAGCAAACCCAGGTCAAGCCAGGCATACTGAATAGCCAATTTTGCGTTCAGTCTGACTCCCAGTTCTGAGGCTCTCACATGGAGGACGAAATGCCATTCTGGTACTTGATGCAGGCACCGACTTTCCTCGAGCTTCGCTGCCGCTACCCTAAACCCACTAAGCCTTCAACTCTGAAGCCCGTGGTGGGACCTTCGGGTCTATATCGCAAACACCTATTCAAACCCTACATGTCAAACTCTACATCCCGCGCCAAGCGCTATCAAAAGAGGAGTGAAGGGTGCTGGAGCAGGAGCGCTTCGGAAACAGATGTAGGACGTCGGCCACTTCAGTTCACGTGCCACCATAGTGCCCATCCATGTTTTGTTGACATGTTTTCTGCAACCCTCCAGAAACAACACATGTTTGTTCAGCAAGGCCAATATTGCGCTTCTAACAGTTACTCTCGCCCGTGCCATTGTGGCTAGTACTGTTGCGAGTAGCTTGGTAGGACTAAGGCATGGTGAATTCCCCATTTTACTCGTCATACAACCACAAACTCTTCGGAGCATACATCCTCGCTCGCACCCTGCCGGCAAAACCACGACATGCCGAAAGACTGCGAATCGAAAGATGTGACAATTTCGTTTGTTGCCTGATGCCCTATATAAACCCTAAGGCCGCTGCAGCAAGGCTACCGCATTGAGTTGTTAGCCACGTGCAAACAACCCCAGGATTTTTTTGGGGGTTTACTTCACGGGCCCGCTGCCTTGGGATATGGGGTTCGTGTGAGATTTGTGTATACCCATGCAAAAGGAAATGGACTCTTACACAACAGTCTGAATCACGAGTGCTTGAATCTCGCGGGGGCTCGCATTCACTTTCTTCAGCTCTGTCGACCATTTCGGGTCTACAGCCTTCTGCACCGGCAGGGTGAGTCCTGCTCACATGTCAAGAGTTCCTCTGCCCAGGAGCTCAGTAGTAACTGTACTTCTACAGCTTATCTCTCAGATTTCTTGGCAGTCTTTGGGATCAGGTACTAGGGACAACTGGAGACTTCAGGACAAAAGCTGCTGATAATCGTATGAGCCTGAGTGGCTGCCTGAACTTCCAATTGACTGCGGTGGTTTAAACTTCAGAACGGCACGTGACTTACTTCTACGGAAGCACAGAGCGCATGAGCCTTCACATGCTCCACAGCTGCTCTGATCGACTTTGAATCCGCTCGCCCAGAGCCACTTCGACCAAACCAGAGGCATCCTATAATAATATCATATACTATGATGCAATGTAGTATAATATCATAGCAAGATTTGGTACAACATAGTATGATATATCATACTATGGTATGGCAGAAGTGCATACAATGCCATAGGCTTTCTCACGCTGTCTTTGAGTCCATGGTCTGAAGTTGCTAGTCCTGTTCAAAATTGCTGACTCTGAGGGCCTTCCGGTTGCGAGACAAGACATAGCGCAGCCGTTTAAGGGTTCCAGTAACGGCACCAAATGGGGGGTTTCCGAAAATAGGGGACCCTAATATAGCACCCTACATAGTAGGATCCTCATTATAAGGACCCCCAAAATAAAGGTACCCCTTATTTTCGGAAAATACCAAATAGTGATAGTAGATACTCGGGTTGCTTTAATTAGTGCTAAACATGGAACCCGACAGATCAACTGCTGCTCTGATCGGGGAATCGACGTCCTCGCATCGTTTCTGTGACATAGTTTGGCATGCCTCAGCTTGAGGCAGGATTCTCCTACATTGGAACTTAACTTTACGTCCTTCCTAAGTTTGTGCGCCAGGCAGCAGCAAAACTGTTAACCCCAACTCCGAATGACCTAAACTCCAATCTGTATAGAAATCAGACTACTTACGAGTTCCCTTTCTCTCTCCCTTTACAAAAACACAACTACAGAACGAGTTTTCCGAAAGCGTTTTGAGAAGCGGTCAGTGTAGTCAGCACCGCAACACCGGACATCATCTCTTCAATGCTTCCATCCCTCCACCCATCCCTCCATCCCTCCATGCATCCATCCATGCATCCATCCAATCATCTATCCACCCACCCATCCATCTATCCACCCACCCATCCATCTATCCACCCATCCCTCCATCCACCCACCCATCCGTCCCTCCAAGCATCCATCCATCCCCGGATCCATCCACGCAGCCCTTCTATCTACCCTTCTATGAACCCTTTATAAATGTTCTATAACCGTCTCGACAAACACTTCCTATAACAAGCTCTTCTACAAACCCTTCCATAGACACCTTCTAGAAACCTTTCTACAAAACTTGGTACAAGGCTCCTTTAAACCCCTCTATACCGGCATGGAGGTCCTGAATCCCGCCGGTATATACATGGCAACCATTTTGGTCAAGGGTTCGTGGAACTGTTCATACACCCTCACCAAGAGGCTAGTCATGTCAGTGCCCTACTGCCCTGATGTCTTCAAACCTCTAAACCCAGAGCTTGAGAACAAGCCGCAGCCCATTTCGGTGGGACTGGGAGCAGGTCGCAAGTGCGCAGGGGTCTTCAGCCACGCCTCGCGGAGTGTTTACTAAACCCTATAAACCCTGAACGATTAGGGTCAGAGTTACTGCAGGGCTACTACGAGGAGTTTGGGGTTGCGGGTATACTATACCATAGCTAGATTAGTGGGGGGGCGACACTATTAATAGATTGTCTCACTGCCTTAGACCCCTCCAAGAATTCTTCCCAAAACACCTGGAATAAACTTGTAGCAGCCCTTATAGTATTATAGCACTCTGAGTAGTAGTAACAAGGACATCCTGCTCGCTTCTGGCCCACTGTAAGGCTTGGGGCTTATAGGGTAAGTTAGTTGCGCTTTAAAATGCCCTGAAACCTGTAAACCCTTGGAGGGTCGTTTATGGCTTTCGCATCCCTGGCCTCCAGTTTTCTCTCTTCCTTCTTCTCCTTCATGATCAAGTATCCACCCAGTGCCGTCGGAGGCTCCTGCTTCTGATTCCTTGCGCCTTTGCCAGGGTTGCAAGACATCTCTGTGATAGTTTGGCTTTCTGGTTCGAGCGAGGGTGCTACTGCTGAAGCTTGTGGTATCACACGTCCTGCAAAACCCCTCATGCCCCGGAACTGAGACGGGGGCACTTCATCGCCTTAACCTGTCTTAGCCCTTCAACCTTTTGGAACGAATGTCTGCTTCCGGAGTTACAGCACGGAATATGTACCACGACTTTTTAGCTTGAACTCAAGTTGCCTGCAGTAAGGTAGATCACATGCAGGTGCTGTACATGCTAGTGCATCTATGATCCTATACAGACTTCTTGAACTACGGAGGTCAACACGGCTTCTTCAACTACGATACAAAAGACAGGGGGGGAAATTCAACCTTTTCATTGGACTTGGATTTTCGTCGAGTCGTAAGGAGGAAGCTTATGGTAGATACGACTGAAGGTACCGTGGGCCGTTGAATGCAGGCTTGGGCTTGGACCCTAAACGCTAAACCCTAAACTGCCCTAAACCCTAAACTTGGGCTTAGGGCACCTTGCCAGTGAGTGAGACTCTGAGTTGAGGCCTCTGCAGTCCCCCGCGGTGCCATCAAAAAACTCGATCTCAGCCGCGGCTGCCTTGGAGGCAAGAGCCGCGGTTGTTGCCTTGCCTTTAACCAGACGGATTGATTCAAAGAGGGGCCTTGAGAATTAGAACGTATTATTGGGATATGATGGCTACATCTTTGACTAGGAAACCCAAATTGCGTTGGTAATTACTTCAGCCCCTGTAGTAGAGTCTCGCAGGCAGATGTAGAACATAAGGATGACATGAATGTAATTTGTGCTTGAAACCACCACAACCTGTTTTTTGTTGGGTCGCTCAAACTCGGGCTTATGAAAACCAACGAGCCTGCAAACTAGTAGGTTTTTTTAATTTATGGTATGGCCTCACATTACCGCGCCTGGGTCACTGTGGCTTTGATTCTCTAGCCCTGACCCAGCCCGACAGTGGCAACCATGGTCAGAAGCTGAGCCATCGATCTCCTCTTCTGACTGTGGACTGCCATGACGTGTACTACAGAGTTAGGGGAAGTGCCAAGCCCGCAGAGAAGCCTGGAGCCTACGCTCCCGAAGCGCTAGAAGAACCCAGACGCCCAAACAAGAAACCCAACCCAAAGGTCATGAACAGCGATTTGGTGTAAACAGTTGCAGATCCTTGCAGATTCCAGGCCTCCACATTGCTCTGCCTCGGTGGACCGAACATGGCTTAGGTTTACGGTTCCAGAGCTTAGTGCTTGGCTTATGGGTTTGGGGTTTAGGGGTGCGGGCTTCTGACCCCTATATACCCCTAAATTTGGGGTATATAGCACTTAAGGGGTCAATAGTTCAAGGTTTGCGGAGCTTGTGGGGCAAGTCTGGGATTGCAAAACTTGAGCAACATGAACGCGGACTAAGGCCAATCTAGAAGCTAGGGCGAAGGCCTCTCCTTCTAGGAAAATAAAGTTCACGGGATGTTTTGTACGGGAGACGTTGGTCGAAGTCCTGAATTTTGGAGCCCTTACACAAAGATGCTTCCGCTGCTTGGGAGGCTATAGACTACAGATGTTGTCTTCAGAATAGTGGGGTTGAGATCTAACTCTTCATATAGCGCGGGGACTGGAGCCTTACCAGCATAACGGCAGTTCTCAGGTACTAGACTACGAAAGCCTAAACCTTAAACCGCTCAACTTTTGAACGATTTGTTTTCTTGGGGTTTAGGGTTCAAGGGAGCACGGTCTCACACAATCAGCTCTAAGCAAGTCAAGCCAAGTCAAGCTTCCCAACCCCAAACCCGAACCCCTGGACCTTGAACTCTAGTCCCCTATATCAAGGACAAACAGAACCCCGTAAGCCCCTGCAAACTTTAACCCCAAGCCCTGGTTCAACCCCAGAAAGCCTTATAGGATCCTCAATAAAGAAACCACAGAAAGGACCTACAATGGAGCCTACCTTGAACTACCATAACCTACTTTTTTGTAGGTCCTTATTATAAACCCTAATATAGAATTTATAGGGGCCCTACCAAAAAAAGTAGGTTTTGGTAGCTTAAGGGTATGGGTAAAGCCTTAGAGCGCTTTAGGCCGGGTGACAGTAGGCCGGGCTCGCTCTGCGACTCTTTCAAGGCCTCGCTTGGCTCATGGAGGCTTGTGTGTGTTGGGTTGAGCTCTTAGGGTTTATAGGGTTGATTTAGGGTTTAGGGCTTAGGCTTTAGGGGTTCGGGCTTAAGGTGTAGGGGTTTAGGGTTTAGGCTTTAGGGGTTCGAGCTTAAGGTGTAGGGGTTTAGGGTTTAGGCTTTAGGGGTTCGGGTTTAGGGTTTAGGGGTTAGGGTATAATATAAGGCTGCCTTAAGCGGTTCTATGAGTGTTTGATACGGTTTTGCTAGGGTTTGGCATAGGGGACTGAATACTTACCGATACTGTTCCGAAGGGTTCCCTGGCATACCTGTACGATAATCTATACGTACCGCAAAGCCCTATTGTAACTTTCAGGCCCCTATAATACTCTTCTTTAGGCTCCTTCCGGTTACATGACTTCCAAACTTGTAATCTACATGCTTTGGTGCAAGCGGGATTGTCGGCTCCTCCTCAGTTATGATATTGACTTGAGAAGTTTGTAGGAGTTCTGTTGAGTAATATAGGGGCCAAAAGAGTACCAATAAGGTTGGTGGTTCTTGATTATAGGTATGGTAGAATTGGCACCCAAAGCAAATTCGAATAATTAAAGCTCCTACAAAAGGCTAAAGACTTCTACAATAATTGTATATTCTAAAACCTTACAAGGCCCCAGGCGACTTGCAGAACATCGGGTACAGTAGAAGGATTTGTAAGATGATCTCGAATGCTATACTCTGTGGCAGCAGATGGGATTACATAGGGTCCTCACTGCCTGGGGACCTGGAGACTCATGGTGCTTAAGGTTGTAAGGGGTTCTGGCAGTCCTAGTCCTGAAGGGGACAAACAGACTCAGAGTGTCGGCCCAAGCCTGGGGCCGCCCTGAGAAAAGGCTTGTCTTTCATCAGTAATTCGATATTCCCGGTGCAAAGACTTTCAGGTTGGGTCATGGGCCGCATCAGGACGAAACGCAAAGCACAATACCCTTAAAACTGCAACGCTAAGCACGACGTTATTATGCCGGTGCCGACAAGCAGCCCGTGGACGGATTACCGTCGCCCGGGGCCGTTCCCGACGGGCGCTCGGGTACATGGCGAGCTACGAGGCAGCACACTTCCGACCCGATTGTTCCGACCCGACGGTTCACACAGGTTGTTGAGACTTTGTTGCACCGCGATGCCGTGCTATATGTCTGTCGTGCAATCTTCCCACTTGTGCTGAACACAAAGTGCATCGTCTGTGGGCCAATGTAGCAGGTGGAGCCCATTGTAGACACCGGACAGCCAGGCAAACCCTCAACAAGTACGCTGGATAAGTACATCAGAACTGCTGGAGTCTGTGAGATCCCTTTTGCTTGGTCGGTCCTTGCGATCTTGCCGGGCAGGCCAGCGTCCTTCATTGCAGAAGCTATAGAAACTCATCTCCTCCACCCTTTGAACAACCCAGTTTCATAACGTCCAGAATGCAGTGTTGAAGTAACAATAACAATAATCACGACACCGCTAATAGTGATTGCTGCTACTAGTCAGATGATGACGATGATGAGGAGATGACGACGGTGATGTTGACTGTTCTTACGGTTATTATGTTATAAACCTGCGACTGTGGAATTCTCATGAAACGGTACCCCATAATCTTTACATGCGTAAGAAGGGCTTGACTGCGAGGTCATGCGATTCCACATGTACAAACTGTCGGGGAGTGCATGCACCGCCAGAAAAGGGGCACAGCCCCAGAACCGGTGTCGGTCCACTTCGGGGGTGACCTCGCTGCTGTAGCCCTGGCAGACCACAATACTAGGGCTGGGGAATCGCTTGGGAGGCTATCGCCGCAAGGCCTCGAGCACCCTGACTTGAACAATAGATACTCCAAGCAAGATCCTTCCACGGATCCCTGTTTCGCACGGAGGAGGGATCACAGCAGTGCCTCTGTGAAGGTGTATCCAGTCCTAAGTCGCGGATGACTCAGGTAGTTCCCAAGATCTACAGACAGATTGGGGTTCAAGCTCTTTTTCACAGCCTGCTGCTTCTGAAGCTCCGATTGAAGATGTGACGCTGGTATGGGCTTCTGACACATGACACATGTTACGCCATTTGCAACGGAATGTCCCTTTCAAGCCATATACCGTTCAGTACCCGATCACCTCCCACAGAAGAAGTGCGTCTTGACCGACGCCCCTGAGCCCACAAGGTCGGAACTGGATGCAAGCGAGCTGCTCTTCGCTCCTCGTTTTGCCTTATTTTTGAGCTTCGTACCGAAAGGGGTGCTGAATGTGCTGACTAGACCCTACACCAAAAAGCCTAGACCTGTCTTCGCAACGGTTTCAAGGTTTTAAGTCGTGCTCTCTTGATTACAGGCCTTCCGCAACTTTGATGGAGGGGTCGAAACAACTAACAGTGCCCCTCTGCAGCCCGTACATACATGCAGGAGAATATACCCCCTGAGCCGAATTCCATTTATCTCTTTCAAAGACCTAACAGAGCCAGCTTGACTTTGACCACTTGACGAGCCGACAGTCAGTTCACAACACATCCAAATTAAGAACAGGGTATTTACGTTCTCGCGGCTCTCGCAACTCGGCCTCTGCCAGAGGTCTTTTGGTGCGTCAACTCACTAGTGACTGGGGTGACTAAGGTTTGTTTAGGGTTTGGGATTTGGTTTGCAGCTGCGTTTTGATGATGGTGATGATGAGGCGGAGGATCAGGAGCATGACGAAGATGAGTGACATACACCCTTGGCGACCACATTGATAAAGAGGCCCGAACAAGAAGAGAGTGTCTTGGGGAAACCTAAGAATAGGCGAAATAAGGAGGCAATTGTTTTGCTTGTCGTTCCTAGTGATCTGGTGGCACTGTTACTCTGGAGGCATGACAGTGGGCAACCAGCGCGTGCCTGTGTCAACTGAACCCCAGCCGAGACGCTATCGCAGCTGCAGCAAAGGGCAGCCATCGCCACTGATGGGCCGCCAACAGGGTGATCGAAGCAAGTAGTACCGGATGGCCCCTGTAGAACCCGGAAAACCCTCACAGCCTGAACTCTGCGATCCTGGAAGGCCGCGCACATTAGCGTCTGAATCTGGCGCCTTCTTGTGGCATTCGGAGAGAACGCAGGTAGCTGAATGGAGTTTGGCGCTAAGACATTTGGAATCTACATACGGCGGCTGTGGAACCCCAGTCTTCGCCTGCGGCGGTTGCCGATCAGGCTTGAGCCCATGAACGTTCAGAATTCGGCGGAGTACTGGATTCTGAATGATCGTTTCCTGTAGCCCTCCCCGGTTGCCTGCAAAGACAAGAAGGCCCACCGAAGCCCGCCCCAAAAGGATGTAGCAGTGTAGCACCCGACCGCCTAACCAGTCACTTTAAATCCTGAGTCCTGATCCCTGAACCCTTTACTCTAAACTGTAAACCCTAAACTACCCCAAACCCTAAATCCAAAAGCCCTTGGGGAACCCAGCCTCGAAACCCTAAACCCTAAGCCATCCTAAGCTCTCAACCCTAAAACCGTAAACCCTAAACTCCAACCCCCGTTGCCTAAACCCCAAACAAAAAACGAAGCAAAAGAGACCCTGAGAGGAAGGCCAGGGTCTGCAAGTACACGCCAAGCGATGGCCTCAGCCGCACTGCAAAGGCTTAGGGCTTAGGCCTGAAACGGCTTGGGGTTTAGGGGTTTTTTCCCTCCTACTTAGCAAGGACGAGCCCTCATTGCAGGGCATGTTCGGGACTGTGCCAGATGCACAGCGGGAGTTAACGACTCGGTTTAGGGCTTTGGGTTTAGGGCTTACATAGGGTTTGACTGCCTCCCACGGCCTGTATTTAGCCAGCACCGGTTCGTGCTTGCGCGGCGGATGCTTCTGCTACTAATGTTGCTGCTGCTGCCGCTGCTACTACTGCTGCTGCTGCTGCTGCTGCTGTTGCTGTTGCTGTTGCTGTTGCTGTTGCTGTCGCTGTTGCTGTTGCTGTTGCTGCTGCTGCTGCTGTTGCCGCAGTTGCTGTTGTTGTTGCTGTTGTTGCTGCTGCTGCGGTTGTTGGTGGTGGTGATGGTCGTGGGAGCGTGGGCGGGGGTGGGGCCAGGTGATGCTGATGGTGCCGGTGTGTACGTGCGGGTGCTGGTGTTGATGAATATTGCCGATGGGTGCTGGATGCAGATTTCGCCAATGGCAGGTAAATCTGCGAACTCCTCAATGCAGGGCGGGGCTCATCTGAAGCGGAAACTTTTTGGGGGCATTTGAGGGCTCCTAATCACCGGGAAACGCATGCGGAAGAACCTTGCGCTATTGTCAGAGTGCTTGGTGCTTGGCAGTTCGGTGGGACGACCCTGGAGGGCACCGTAGAGGAAACGCCTGGGCTGGAAAGAGGGTAACGGTTTCATGGTTTCGGGGTTAATATAGGGGCCTTAATAAGTAGAATAGGGTTTTGGGGTATATTATTAGAATAAATACAATAAGGAGCCACCAGAATAGCATATGCAATTATGACGGCCCCTATATTAAGGTGCTTGAGCTCGGCATGCCTCGAACTGTAGGGGGACCCACACGGAACGCCGAGTATTGATTGTTGTGCTGTTTGATCCAAGACTTTTCAATGCACAGGATGAACCCACTCTTCAGTACTCAGGCAACTGGAACCCAGGATTCTTCTGAACAGGAAACGGCGTGGTGCTCCCTAGCGAAGACCAGCAGTCCTCCCAAATCGAGTGCGACACAAGCAAAGCTCCCTTCAAATGCCGGCTTTACAACAAGTTCTCCTGACAATCAGCCAGTGGACCTTCTGGAACAGAAGAGCACCTAGCATGTTGCTATGGAGCCTTCCAACTTCTTACTTCTTGTAAGGTAGCCGACGTTTGTGCTGGTGTCAGCTTGGCTTCGGGAGAGGGCACACGGGCTCACAAACACAAAACAGCGCTAACCCGCTTCCCACGGCCCCCCGACCTAAAGCTCTCTATCCCGAAACATCCTAAAAAACATCGTTCCACCATACGCCGACAAACTCAAACAACATATGAACTCAAAAGCCGCTCACATTGGCTGGGCGCTTCAAAACCCTCAAGCCTTTTAAGCACCTGTCTTGCAACGTCATGCCAGCCTAAACCCTAAACCCTGGAACATCAACTCCTGGACTCCTGGAATGCTGGGATCAAAACCAGATCAAACCTGAGCATCGCTTGGGGAGAAAAAGGCTAATACAGGGGCCTGTATGACTCGAATAGACTCCGGCAGCATAAAATATTCTAGCATGTTTACAATAGGGAACCCTACAAAACCCATCGTATTGCATATTTATGCAGGCTTCTATAGTATCTCGCTCTAGATTCCGTCACTAGTTCCGGGGTTTGGGGTGGGTCTGGAGGTGTGTTCCGGCAGGCTTTGGGGGACCTAGGATTTAAGATCGCGAGAATCGAAAGATTTGGGTTTAGGGTTTACAAGCGGTACGAGGACAGTACATTTTTTTGCTGCGGGCTTTCACTCGACTGGCTTGTAAAGACTGTTACAAGGGCTCTTCTCCTTTCACGTCTTGTACGCTCTGTGTTTTGTTGGCTTCCCGGGCTCAAATTTGAGCTTCTCCGTGGCAGTGAGACGAGCAAACACACATTTCATATCAATAAAGTTTACATGCAAGATAAAGTCGAGAACTGCATGTGTTCATAGCACGAAAGAACTCAGGGGTCCGGCTCCAACTCTCAGTCGCCACGGATTAGCGAGAAACGCTCGGCAGTCTGGGGGTCTTTGCTTTGGGCTGCAGGTTTCAGAATGCTTCAGGGTTTAGGGTTTATAATAGGGTTTAAGGTAATAGGTATAGAGGCATAGAGCATGGCACCATCTCGTACAGCCAGCCGGCTTCTTGGGGAGTTAGTTCAGGACACGAAGCCTGCGAAGCCGTCGTTCCTAGGCTCAGGGAGGCCTTGGTCTTCAAGTGGGTGGTTGTCAAAATTAGGGTCCCTTTCTGGGTACCCTAAATATTAGGTGCCGTATTATATTACGGACCCAAAAAGGGACCATAATTTTGACAACCACCCAAGTCTTCTAGAGGGATTGTAGTGATCCAGGGTCGGAATACATGGCGATGCATGGTCACCTCCTGTAGTTCCTGTTCAAGTATACTAGACCGTAGCCCAAGCCCTTTTCTGACTATGAGGGACAATGAAAATTTAGGCCAAGGAGGCTGAAGGTGACTTGGTCGATCACTACCCTTTTGCAACTGGCTTGCAACGTCACGACCCTAAACCCTAAACTCTAAACCCTAATATAGGTGCCCCCAAACCCCGCAAGTTCTTCCAAGCAGGGCTTTAGACTGCCTTGTCCAAGAAGATGTTCGGAGACCAGCTCTTCGAATTACCGCTGCTGTTGCTGCTGCTGCTGCTCTAGCACAGATCAGCTGAGATTTCGCGAAGATGTAGCAGACATTAAACTAGCCATCACGAACTGTTTGACGAAGCCCCCATACGAAAGACACAACCACGGCAACCCTGCGTAACGGTCCACGATTTTTACCATGCCACTGAAACCTTTGCTCCATGTCTGCTGTGAGAACCCGTGACTACCTGTTGAACGCCCCGCTTCTTGACCGAGGGCCATGCAGGGAGGCACGGCATGACCCTGATTTTCAATTCCAACTGCCACCACCTGCAAGGTACAATTGACAGCGGCAATCAGGCCACAACAGCGGCATCGATGTAGTCAGATTACAGCAAGTGGCTGTGGTGGCAGACTTTTCTTAGCTTAGGGCTTCGGCAAAACAGCTGAATTGTAGAACTTCAGATTGAACAGATTTCATGTTCGGTGAAAGGCCGAGATCGGAATTTACGGCTATGTTTGACAATGCGGGCGACTTCGTAAAGCTTAAGCTTCAACGTATACCGTATACCTCACAAATGGCTCCTCTTGTCTCTGCCTCCCTTCGAAGCCAAGCGGCAAACATTGGAAAACAAAACCCACGAAGCGAACAGGCAAGAGCCGCAAAGTTTATACATGCTTCTTATCAAGGCCGCACTTGTAACCTTTCGTACTCAAACCCTTTGATTCGATCCCGCGGTTGACATTTTCGGCACTCGCTCTCGGAAGACAGGGCTTAGAGCTTTGCCGTCGTAGCTAAAAACTGCAAAGGCACGCAGGTCCTTGTACTGCTGCCGGCTTCTGTGTCTGAGTACTATTGCGAGCGTTCTTATGTTATTGCTCTGCTGTTCCCCAAATCCATGTCTTGATGGCTCTTCTTACATATTGCCCTGCAACGCTTGGCACCAGCCCTGTACACTGACTGTACACGATCTGTACACAGATTGGCAGCACCTTTGCGCTGCCTTTGTCTTGGGTGTGATGGATGTGGAGCACAAAGTTATATTTCAAACTACAGGGGCATTTGGGAGCTTCACACCATCAGCATCTTGGCTTCAGACAAATCGGCCTGTGCTTACTCCCATCAGTGGCCCGAGAAGGAAAGCTTGCTGCGGCTCCGCAGATAGTCCAGCTTGCCTAGCCTAGAGACTCCCGCTGGTGCAGCATCCGCCAACAGCAGCCGGCGGTGCCATTCCCGGGCTGGGGTTCCTCAATGGAGGACTCGCTGCGCTTTATTATATCGACAACGAGTGACAACGAATGCAGATCGGTGCTCGAGTGGGCTTGAGCCACAGCCGCTTTAGGAGGCTTAGGTTTCTGTTCGTTACTGCATCTCGGGATTGAGAAGAAACTCATTGCCTGTGATCTTCGCATAGTAGCTTGCATCGGATCGGCTCAGACACGTTTCCGGCTGCGTGTCTTCGCGGTTCGACATGCTGAACGTCTATGAGCCAATATGGGTACGGCAACTTGTGTTGAAGTGTGCCGGTCGGACCTCCTGAATCTACCGTGGCACGGTCATGCGCGTTATCATTATTTTTCAAAATTTCACACCAAGCATATCGCAGAGTAAGTGTGTCCACCGCCTCGGGCATCCGGCTGCCCATCTCAACTATGATATACTGTAGTATACTAGCTACTATAAGATACTGCAATATATTATAATATATATATATATATATATACATACATACACATGCTGTGCTACCTGCGAAACCATCTACTCCGACATGAACCCACATTGCCATGCCCAAACAGCGAGGTTTCCGACATTCCCACTGCATGAAAGCTTGAGACAGCCAGTCGGATGTCAACTCTCCACTGCCCAGGGTTTCGGGCTGCGGAGCTCAAAAAGGGTTTAGGGTTTAGGTTTAGGGTCTTATATACGATTATGTCCATTCACTTCAAGGTAATCCTGACCGCACAGTCCACTTCTTCAGAAGGTAAGCATGGCACAAGTAATCGCAAGGACCTGGGAGGCACAACGTCTTCAGGAAAACAATCTTCCTCAAACTCTGAGGTTCAAATTAAAAACAATTGCAGAGATTCCTTTCGAATTCTTCTCCAGAAGTCATACTTAAAACCCCAAAACAAGCACCCAAAGTTTTTTGAAGCCCAAAAGCCGAATAAAAACTCATACGGACGTTTGAATCCACAAATGACCCCATAACTTATAACTCATGACATATCCCTAAACCTGAAGAAACCCTCGACAGAACGGAGCAGACCTGCCTTTTGGTGGGCAACCCCGGTCCTAGGATGCTCGCCAATTTTGGATGTAGGATGTGTAGGTGGGTTTAGGGCTTGGGGGTTTAAGCTAGATCAGTGTCAGACTTGTGTCGTATGCGATTTCGATTGATGGGCGTCCTACGACTGAAGTGACAAGAGAGGGCTACACGCTTCACGGCTGAGACTTTCGGAGGCTGGTGCGTCGCGGCTTCTATCTGCCTCGTCGCAGGCTACTTGACTGAGGCGCAATTAGTGTCATCGTTGGGCAAATGAGAATTGTAGTCTCATTCGATGAAGGCACCCTAAGGCATAGTGTTACTAAGTCTTAATAAGTATGCAGGTCCTAAAATAAACTTGAAGTCGCATGCGATGCAGAAACAATAAAGGACCTACAACCCCCACAGATGACGGAGCGTCTGGGTAAAACCTGTACATAATAAGCTGTAGGCATACCAAAACACAACTATCAGCTACACTCATGCTGCATTCAGTACGACTAAAGCCTGCACATGAAGAAGAATCAGAACAAGCAGAACTTTCGCTCATAATTATGGAGCACGAAGGGCGCAGCTCGTTGGGATAAAGGCAGTAATCAGTATGCAAGACAAGAGGCATACGCCCAGTCAGCGGATCGACCACGGGCCCCCCGCTGTTGCCAGCCTTGCTTCAGAAAACAAGGCACCCCAACAAAGCAAGGCATAGTAAGACCCTCAGATTCTAGGGCCGCATAGGACGGGACCCTATTTGGGGGTTTCCGAAAATAGGGGATCCTAATATAGTACCCTAAATAGTAGGATCCTTATTATAAGGACCCCAAAATATGGTACCCCCAATTTTCGGAAACTCCCATTTCTGTGATACTAAGGAGTCCCATATTGATTGCAGTCTTGAAATGCTCCCAGCAGTGGACATCCGATGTAGCCCCATCCTAACCAGGTTCGGTTTGCTGCCTGGAGATATCCTAAACTTCCGCGCAAGTATAGAGTAGTATATTATTCATTCTTTGGTGCCATTGTATGTACTGGAGATTCAGAAGTAAATGGACCGATGGGGACAGCCTTGCCGGATGTCAAGCTAAATGCTTTGCTTGACGGAGCAGAAGGGGTTTGTTCAAGCGGTCGTACCATGCTGGTACTGTGGCATGTGGGATGGGGAAGCAAATAGCCACAGTTGCGGCTGTGCCTGAAGTGCCGGCAAGGCTGCCTGCATTCGGACCCAAACGAAGCAGCATCGGTAGGTAGTACCCTGACTTTCGAAACTCGACGTGGGTGAGTGTAGTGGTCGATCCTTCCATGTCAGATCTGCAGCCGAACAAGAGCCACAACCACAAACAATAATTTGTCGGAAGACGCAAATCTCGGTATACTATATAGCGTGCTACGGTACGTGATAGTATGTTCTGCCATATTACTGACAGTCTAGTATGTTGTGGTGCAGTCTAGTACGTTGTGGTGTATTATGCCACGCTTGCATCTCACCCGCTATGACGCCATGACCCCTCTGCCGGTGCGACGTTGATGGCGGCATCCACTGTCATTGCCAAACCTGAGTGTTCACATAACGTCGAAAGCCATACACTGCACATTTGGTCGAGTCATTGCATGAGATGACGGAAAGAGCTAGCTGCTAGATCCAACTGTTCTGCGACATTACACGTCGACCAGAACTTCATTGACCGGCAGAACTGAAGCGAACTGCAATGACAGCGTGCTGCTGGGACGGTGTTGATGCTCTCTTTCCTCGCGAAAGGCGAAAGTGCCGTGTAGACAACAAACCCTGGACGCCAACCTGCCTTCAAAAGACTCGTACCCGCCCAGCAATATTTTTCACAGCATCATCAGGTTCACTCAAATTACCGCAGTAGAACTCTTCAAGATATCATTCAGGAAAACATGCATCCTCAAGTCGGCACCAATGGACTGCGAGCCATCGTGCCGGCCCGTTCGTCAGAACTCCGGCTTCGCAGAAAACTCTAGAGATGATCGGAAAGCAGACGCACTTGAGGCTAAAAGAGTGCGATGCACACACTGAGGATGTGGCAGGAGCGACGGCTGTGCGAGTAGTCCACCACCTACCGTGGGGGAGGGGCCCGACTTTCATGTGCAGCAGCAAAGAGGATGCTTAATCAGCCTGATCGACCAAAGCACAAGTTGCCTAAGCAAGCTGTGTCACAGCATAAGGGAGTTTCCGAAAATAGCGGACCCTAATATAGTACCCTGAATAGTAGGATCCTTATTATAAGGACCCAAAATGAAGTACCCCTTATTTTCGGAAACTCCCATAATGGTGCTCATGATACGAACGCCTCATTTTCACCGTGTGCCGCCCTCTCCAACTGCTGCTTCCTCGGCCTAGTTCCCGAGCCTTCTGCCTTCTGCCTACACATAGGCCCCATAGTAGTTCCTTTTTGCGGCTTATATTTAGGATCCTATTTGGGAATCCCGAAAAGGAACTACTATGGGGCCTATGGGTAATTATAGGGGCCTTACTGATTGCCAGCATTATTTTGAGGGTTCCTGATTTTAGTTATCGTCTTATATATTAATATACCCAAAAAATCTATTCTAATATATCCAAATATGCAGGCCCCTATACTATCCCCAAAGCCTGAACCCTAAAGGCAGATTTCAGGTCATGCAAACAGAGCGATAGCACGTGCACGCTCGAATCACCGACCGACAGAAGTCTCCCTGACTCTAAGGATCCAAGGCTTGTAATTCTGTATTTGGGTATCGGATAGTAGAAATATGTAGTAGTCGAAAAGCCCTTCAGCTTAAACCGAATGTACGGTAGTACTTGGGGATTAGATGATTGCAAACCCTTCAACATGCCTGCAAAACAAAGCCCCACCAACTACCATACGAACCTATAGAAGGCTACCGTAGAAATTGTTTTGCACTTGGGCAGTAGGGTAACTCTCCGCTAAACACCAAACTCGAAACTCGAGCTCCCGATCGTTTAAGGCTACGTTCAGGGCTTAGGGGCAAGTTCCTCCCCAAACCCTGCACCCGAAACTCTAAAAAATCGCCCACCTCTATTCTTGAGAGAACGCCCTCCGTGATGCTGAGGTAGTCTCCACCGATGGGGAAGCCCATCACCTGCTCTGGTACGAGGGTTTCAGGATGGTATGTCGAGGGCTCTAACTGGGTTCAGCTTAAGGGCATTCCAAACCCTAAACCTTAACGGAGACAGGTTTAGGGCTCCAAGGCCTAAGGCTTACGGGTTTCAGCCTTCCGGTAAACAGAGCTTGGACCTATCGCTTTTCGGTCCAAGAGAAGAGTCAGGAACTTTGTCGTAGCCTAAATCCTACACCCTAACTAAACCCTGATTTCTACTTTGTCGTTGTTCAAGTCGTTTCGACGGTGCGGCAAGAATAGCTGCCTGAGTAGGGGCACCTTCAATTTTACCGGGGACCCTCTCATGGGTTTCACTTCTAACTTCGGCCTAGGATAGGGGCGGTAATCCTAGGTCCTAGGATGTACTATCGTATGCTGGATATTACTGATATTGTATAGTGTACTGGAGCCTGGAGTAAGAATGTTTAACCAGCTTTCGTGGTGGATCCTAGGTATACTTGTAACTAAAGGGACTAGAAGGCGATCCTGGTGCTGATTCTTCAGACACCCACGGTTTTGGTTCTTTCAGGCTTAGGGTTTTAAGGCTTTCTCCATGGATTCAAGATTCTAGCCTGGCTCCGGCTCCGAGGTAGCATTATTTCTGCCCAATCCAAACTTAGGAAATCAAAAGCACTTAAACATACACCTTTGAAGACCATGCCCCTAGAATTGTGCCAGGATCCAGTAGTTTATGCTTAGGTGCTCTTAGGTTCCCGACCAAAGCTGGCCTGGACGCGTGCTTGCATTGGCAGCATCTCCTGTGGCTTCATCAGGGGCATCGGCGTGGCACCTGGAAGACTTCGATTCGGTTTGGGAAAGTTACGGCCGTTTGGATTTCGAGCCTTGGGTGCGGCACTGTCCTTGATCTTTGCCGTCTCTTGGGATTCGGGCACTTCACTCAAAAGCATCGGCCTAAATCACCGAAAATTCGGACCGGCGGCCTTCGAAACAGCGGCTGTCGACCACCTGCGAAGGGCCGATTTGGATTTGCGGACCGTATAGTATACTTCAGATTACTACGGTATTTTACCATAAAAGACTAGAATTGTGTTCTTCAATGTATCTCTATATCCTGGTGTCTACAAAAAGATATGCAGTCCTGACAAAAGTGCCTGCTTGCCATGTAGGGTCACTCGACTCTGAGCTATTGATGGTCTAAGTGGCCGTGTCTTGCATGCAGCCGTGGGATGGGGCGTTGCACTTATGTCATGTATATGTATCTGTGTGCGTGTGTGTCGTTTCATCTCTAGTAGCTAGCTACAGCAGCAGCGAGAGCAGTAGCAGCGCCAGCGCGGCACCGGCACCAGCACCAGAAAAATGAGCAAATACAACTGTGAGCAAAAGGACGAGGCATCATCACCACCATCATCATTATTATCACAAGAACTCTCATGTTCATCATGCAGGAACTGCAAACGCTCCTGCTGGTAGTAACTGTCATACCGCCAGTACCTGAGTTGAACAAGAGAAGAGGCTATGGAAATTAGTCACAGCCCTGTTGAGTGACCGCAGGACTCACTAGGCCCAAGCCTGCTTGGCAAGCTCCTCCTTCTGACGCTTGCACTCTTCATCACTCTTCTTCCACTACATGGCTCCCGCCTCCAACAATGCCAGGTCACAGTCGTGGGCCACCTCTGTCTCTATCGCGGTTGATGGTTCCTAGGCCCTGATCTCTGAAGCCGGGCAACCCCACAAACACTAGACATAAACTGCCAAGAGGGCCCGCAACACCTTGACAACCCAGCAACTACGAAGAAAGGCAGGAGCTGCACATCACCCCAATTTTCTACAGCGCGCTCCCGCATCCGAACCTTGGCCCCAAACACGAGCAATTGAATCCTCTAGATCGGAGCCCTCAGGGAGTGGGCGAGTCCCTCAAAACGAGCCTCAGGACAACACAACTCGTGTTTTAACACTGCATGGAGTCTCTACTCAGGCACCCGAGCACCGCGTATGCCTTAATAGCTCACGGGTATGCGCAACCAGGTATCTCAGATATGCTTGAATAGCTTCAAGCCTAATTGGACCGATCTGGGCTAATTAGAAGCCGACTGATGCCGAACGCCAACGCACGGGAAGCTTCAAGTAGGCAATGCTGAGGCCCCTGCAGCAACCACACGAGCAACGAATTTGTCCTTGTTCCCAGGGATGAAGACGTCGGGCTTCGAATGACGCAAAAGTATTGTGTTCTTCGCAGGTCTTTTGCGTTCTGGTGTGGGAAGATGACGGCTCCGTCTTCTGACAGTGTTGTGGCTGCGGAGGCGAAGGGCGGGGCTGCGAATAAGTTCGCAGAACTGCTCAGTAAGAACACCACACTGGCTACATCATACTACTACTACTACTACTACTACTACTACTACTACTGCTACTGCTATTCCTCCTGCGCCACCTCGTTCTCCTGCTCCTGCTCCCACTGCGACGAACTACCACGAGTACAACTAGTTAGTACTAGTACTAATG